>CAUYQG010135602.1:0-10086 GCA_963574415.1 Tarsius wallacei
CAATTATACTGAAAGTATTCCAGGCCAGGCTCAGTGGCTCAGCCTGTAATCCCAGCGTCGGCCTACTGGGCTCCAGCAATCCTTCCGCCTCAGCCTTCTGAGTAGCCGGGACTATAGACAAGTGCTACCACGCCCAGCTAATTTTTTGATTTATTGTAGAGACAAGATCTCACCATGTTGCCCAGGCTGGTCTTGAACCCACAGGCTTAGGCAATCCTCTCGCCTCGGCCTCCCAAAGTGCTGGAATTATAGGCTTGAGCCACCACACTCGGCCGCTAAGAGAAAGAATTATATGATTCTTATTTGTATGGAGGGAAATGCCATTTTATGCCCCTAAAGTTGATTTTGGTGCAAGTGCACTTAAAAAAAAAATATTTCAGAGATTTTAATGAAATGAAAAACCTGTCTGATGGTGGTACACTCAGTTCATGTCTTGTTGGATGTTTTGTTCATTTTTAGGATAGGTTAAAATGAAATGTCATCACTTCTGTATACTTGTGGGGCTGCCTGCTAACTCTTAGTTATCTCTAGAATACTGTGAGTGGTGAGAAACTCAGCCTTAGTTCTTTATGTCCACCCTATCTTGATTTTTACTAGCTTGCTCATCAGATCTGATTTCCAGTTACATCTGGCTGTTTATGAGCTCATTCCCTCTGAAAGGGTAGCCTTTTCCCTAGTTTTAAACTACAGTTTCTGTGGACATATCCAAAAGAAATGTTAAATGTTTTGAGAATAGTAGCGTAATTAAACAATTATCATTCATCTGAGTCACTGTGCTACTGAGGTTGGGGTAGAAGGCTTTGTTTTTACCAGCCACATAAAAACACAGGCTAAGCTGGGGAGTTCATTTTTATTGCTAATGCTAGTTAGAGGGGGTTTTCTTTCTTCTCTGTGGAAACAAATACTTAAGAATCTTTACCTTAGCCGGGCTCGGTGGCTTAGCCTGTAATCTCGCGCCTTTGGGAGGCTGAAGTGAGTGGACTGCCTGAGCCCGCGGGTTCGAGACCCGCCTGGGCAACTTGGTGAGACCTCATCTCTACAATAAATCAGAAAAAAATTAGCCGGGCATGGTAGCTCGCGCCTGTAGTTCCAGCTACTTGGAAGGGTGAGGCGGAAGGATCGCCGGAGCCCAGCAAAAAAAGAATCTTTACCTTTTTCTGATATAGGTCTGAGCTAATTAAGGGATGGATAATGATTCAGAAAACTTTATCTTTCTTTGTCTTCTGGAATTCCAGTCAATATAGAGACTATATGTTAGTGAGGTAGCCAAGTTGTGTAATGGAATCTGTGTGTGGCCATCAGACCACTTATAGTTCAGTCGCAGGGCTACTTTCCCAGACTTTATAAATTGGACCTCCGAAGGGAGCTCAGAAATGTGCGTTTCAAACAAGTTTCTGGTGATGTGGATATTTAGGACTAAAAAGGATGTCTAAGCAGCATTCCCCTGCCCACTTGAGCAGTAAAATATATGCAGAGGGAGTACGATTATTGTAAGAACATGTTTTTTCATTGTGTGACATCTATACCTCTTTATTCCTCTAATAAATAATATGTGCACTCAGGAGTTCCCGTTTTATATTGTACAAATTGCTTTATCTCAAATTTGTTCTGACATTTTAGAACCTGATATTGTCGTTAAACGACAAGAGGCTTTAGCAGCTGCACGTTTGAAAATGCAAGAAGAACTAAATGCACAAGTTGAAAAGCATAAGGAAAAGCTAAGACAGGTATGAACTGGTTTTAGTTTGAATATGTATGTAGTCTTAAGAAATTGTTGGAGGCTTTGTGGATAACAATGCCTCTGTGTGTGTATGTGTTGTTTATAAGCTTCTAGGACAGGGTCCTATCCCATTAGATATAAGAAGTATTTCAGCCAGGCTCGGTGGCTCAGCCTGTAATCCCAGCACTTTGGAAGGCTGAGGTGAGTGGATTGCCTGAGCTCGCGGGTTCGAGACCCACCTGGGCAACTTGGTGAGACCTCGTTTCTACAGTAAATCAAAAATTAGCCGGCCATGGTAGCGCACACCTGTTGTTCTGGCTACATGGAAAGCTGAGGTGGAAGGATCGCCGGAGCCCAGCAGGTCGAGGCTGCAGTGGCCACAAGCATACCACTGCACTCCAGCCTGTTTGGGTGGGTATTGGAAACAGCTAATTGTGGCAAGAATCACTTCCATTTAGCTTAGTGTATCTTTGTACAATTTCTTACTGCTTAGGGGAGAAATATTCTTTTTTTTTTTGAGTTAGAGTCTCACTCTGTTGCCCAGACTGGAGTGCAGTGGCCGCTCCCGGCCACCGCAGCCTCAACCTGCTGTGCTCCGGCGATCCTTCCGCCTCAGCCTTCCAAGTAGCTGGAACTACAGGCGCACGCTACCACGCCCGGCTAATTTTTTGATTTATTGTAGAGATGAGGTCTTGCTTGCCCAGGCAGGTCTCAAACCCGCGGGCTCAGGCAATCCACTCACCTCAGCCTCCCAAAAGCGCGGGATTACAGGCTGAGCCACCGAGCCCGGCTTGTATCTCTTCTTTTTAAACATGTGCATGTGTACATTCCAGTTACAGTAATATAAAATGAACATCTACTACTCTCCCTTATCATAACTGTATACTTTAATATTACCTTATTATAAAGCACTTCATTGTAAAAGCCCATTCAGTTATCTATTATGGGTCAAATCATGTCCTCTGTGAAATGATAGACAGTAATGTCTTTAGTTTCCACAGTAGCTCTTAGCATGGGCAAATTGAGCCCGAGGTCGGCTCCTTATATACTAGCCAACTAAAATATCTATTGTGTTCCATGGTGTCACATCACCACACCACAATTCTACTCGTGATGAACTGTTTCAGGCTCAATATGACAAAATCTCTGTGTTGTATCCATGTTGTCCTCTAATTTGAGACAGTCAGATTTCCTTGGTGGTGAGTCCATTTCTTTTGCATAATAGTTAAATATGTCTAATAAAGAATTAAGAACCTCCTATGTTAGTCACTGGAAGACGAAATAAGAAGATGCACATTCCTTGCCAATAAGGAGCCTACAATTCAGCAGAGGAGGCAAGTTTGAAACAGATAACTGTAAAGGAGAGTACGGAAGAATGATAATAGCTGTTCAAAGTGTTCTCAGAATACATAGAAAGGACCTATCAACAGACTATTCAGAAAAGAACTGTGGCTAACTGAGAACATATTTCACGAGAGGCTACATAAAAAGTATGACACAGAATGAAAATTATAGTTTATGTTTACTATGGAGCTTATAACACAAAGGCAGTGCAACCAGACACAACTATCTTGGATAAATGAGTAGTGCTTTACTGCTAATAACCTCACAAACACGTGAAACAAATTTAATTTCAGGCATCTAGTAAGATTTAAACTAAAGCTCCTTTTGGTTCATGTTTCATTGTCAGGTGAAAAAACTACAAAGTTGCTTCCACATACACACATACACAGTAACGAGAAATGTAAAGAGCAATTTAACTTAGTGGTCAGTGACAGAATTTGGTCATGGTAAACCACACCTGAATCTGCACCCCAGCTTTGCTGCTTACCAGTATGATCTTGGAAAGTATTTAATCCTCCTAAGTCTGCTTCCTCATCTGTAACATTTTAAACAGCCTTGATCTATAGGTTTATGATAAGGTATCATGTATATTATATTATAAATAACACAAAAATCACTTAATAGAAGGTATACTTACAGAGCAATAAAGAAATTTATCCTGGTATGCTCACTTATAGTAAATTTAGCTCTCTTGAAATAAACAAAGGTCATAGCCAAAAGATACTACATGGAAAAAAGTTAAAAATTAATATTAATGTTTTGCTTTCATAAATAAAACTGCTTTAAAATAGTTAACTTAAAATGCTTTTTATTAATAACAAGCTAAAACAATAAAGTATTATTTCTCCTTACTGTAGAATTACAATTTGTGTACTTATTTTCGATTTCCTGTAATCCATGTGAACAGTAATAAATAGCTCTCGACTGTTTATCATGATTAAGATCAACTAGAATGGTTTACAGAAGGTCCAACAGCACTTTGAGAAATGTGTCTTGAGTAACTCTAGACAAGGTTTTTGAGCTAAAACTTCATTTTTTCTAATTTAAATTTCAAACCTATACAGAAGTTGAAATAACAGTAAAATGAATAATCACACATCCTTCACTTAGAACCATCAATTGTATTTTCCCACATTTGATACCCCTATTTGTGTGTAGATGTACACATAACTTTTTCTGAATCCTTTGAGTTAGTTGCAGACATCCATACTTACTTTTTTTTTTTTTTTTTGAGGTGGAGTCTCACTCCGTTGCCCAGACTGGAGTGCAGTGGCCGCTCCCGGCCACCGCAGCCTCGACCTGCTGGGCTCCGGCGATCCTTCCGCCTCAGCCTTCCAAAAGTAGCTGAAACTACAGGCGTGCGCTACCACGCCCGGCTGATTTCTTTTTTTTTAAATTATTTATTGTAGAGATGAGGTCTCGCCAAGTTGCCCAGGCAGGTCTCGAACCCGCGGGCTCAGGCAATCCACTCACCTCAGCCTCCCAAGGCGTGGGATTACAGGCTGAGCCACCGAGCCCGGCTTATACTTACTTTTAAACACAACTTTAAAAAATGACTCCAGAAATTAGAATAATCTGGCTCTATTTTCATGGGGAAAATGTGTTTTAAATCTATTACTAGAAAGCTACATTATGTGTCTAGCCTAACAGAACATACACCAGATTCTGACAGTTCAAATGAAAAACAAGTTATATTATTAATGCTTCAGATTCTCACTCATAAAACACTTATTCATCCTATTATAACAGGATTTGCCCCAAAGGTGATTCCAAGTTTCCAGGGCACTTTTCAGTAAAGGACTCCTGAGACAGTTTAGATATAGAACTCCTGGCTTGTTACTTTTCAAACACTGCCCCCTCCTGTCCAATAATTTGGATGCACTCTAAAACTGTCAAGTTCAGCCGGGTGTGGTGGCTCATGCTGGTTATCCCAGCACTTTGGAAGGCGGAGGCGAGAGGACTGCCTGAGCCCAGGGGTTCAAGACCAGCCTGGGCAACTTGGAGAGACCTCATCGCTACAATAAATCAAAAAAATTAGCTGGACGTGGTGGAGCGCGCTTATGGTTCCAGCTATTTGGAAGGTTGAGGTGGGAGGATTGCCTGAGCCCAGCAGGTTGAGGCTGCAGTGGCCATGAGCGTGCCCCCTGCACTCCAGTCTGCCTCAAAAAACAAAAACAAAAACAAACAAACAAAAAAACTGTCAAGTTTAAAACTTCACAACTCCACATAATTGGTCGTTTGATATTAGAAGTGTTAGTGACATTGTGATTATATTTTAAAAGACCCCTTTTAGAGATACATTATGAAATATTAAGGGTAAATGTTAGGATGCCTGGGATGTGCTTCCAAACAGTCCAGTCTTTGGTGAGAGGTGCTAGAGAAACAAGAGTGGCCATCAGGTGAAGCTCTGTTGTAGCCAGATGAGAGGCACGTGGAGAGTCTTTGGTCCTGTTCTTTCTACTTAAAGTTGGGTATGTTTGAAATTTTCCAAAATGAAATTTAAAAAATTTTAAAACCTTCTATTTTATTCTTGTCATCTTAAGTTGGAATTTTTTTTTTTTTTTTTTTTTTTTTTTTTGCGTTGAGGTTTTACTCTGTTACCCAGGCTGGAGTGCAGTGTCATGATCACGGCTCACCACAGCCTTGACCTTTTGGGCTCAGGTGATCCTCTCTCTTCAGCCTCCCAAGTAGCTGAGACTACAGGTGCACACCACCATGCCCATGATTTTTTTTTTTTTTTTTTTGGTAGAGACAAAGTCTTGTTATATTGCCCAGGTTGCTTTCAAACTCCTGGCTCAAGCAATCCTCCTGCCTCAGCCTCCTAAAGTGCTGGGATAACAGGCATGAGCCACCACACCCAGTCTTAAACTTGAAATTAAAATGTTCATATCCTAAGCTAATGTTCTATCCATTCCTTTTTCTGTAATGTGCAGTCATGCTGAATATTCTAATATGATGGCATAAAATGGCATTTATAAAGCTGAAATTTTAACTCTTTAAATCTAAAGAATACAGAAACATCACTGTTCCTAGTATGTAAGTTAAATATTATTTTATAAAACTGATTCCTAAATAAAGAACAGGTTAAACTGATTTTACTCTACAAAATTATTGGGATTTGTTTTCTGAGCTATTTACAAAACATTAAAATGCAGACTGTCATAGTGAAGTAAATCTCAGAATATTTTTTCTCTACAGCCTAATAAAAGGTAATAATTTTGGATGAAATGTATTAAGTGTACACTGACTTTTGTTTTCAATCAGATATGGATTTAAAGTCACTAAAATTGAATTAATAATAACCTACAATTCCTGATGTGTAGACTGAATCTATGAGATATACTAATTTCAAAAATTAACACGTAAGCATTTTGCTAACACAAACCGATGCAAGAGATTCTGCTTTGATGGAGAAATGCAAGCTTGCTCTTAACCTTAATATGACAGAAAATTTGTATAAGATCTCACTAAAGCTCTAATGGTTTCATTACATAACACCAGCTACTGACTATATTGGTACTAAATTTACCTTGTCTGCAATTTTACAGCAGCAGTCCATCCACAAGAAATCTTGAATTAAATCGTCATCTACAACAAAAGATAGCTATAACTTGGCTTTTTAAAAACAGCATGTTTCCTTTTGATGAACTAATTTCTTTATCAAGAGATTAGAAATAATGCTTGGGAACCCAACAAAAAATGGCTGAGCCAGCGTCCTCTGAAGTGTGGTTTTCAGGTCTTGGTGTCTATACCACTGCAAGGACTGTACAGAAAGTTACCACTTACATTCTTTGTCTTCCCATCTGACTTGTCTTAATATATAGCTCACATCGGGAGTGGTGGCTTACTCCTGTAATCCCAGCACTTTCGGAGGCAGAGGTGAGAGGATTGCCTGAGACCAGCCTGGGCAACTTGGCAAGACCTCAACTCTACAATAAATCAAAAATTAGCCGGGTGTGGTGGTGCATGCTTGTGGTTCCAGCTACTTGGAAGACTGAGGCGGGAGGATCGCCTGAGCCCAGCAGGTCAAGGCTGTGGTGGCTGTGAGAGTGCCACTGCACTCCACCCTGGGCAACAGAGTGAGACACCTACTCAACAAAAAACAAGCAAGCAAAAAATACATATATATTGCTCAGATTGGAGGGGGACTGATAGAAGGGTTTGGTTTACTGAATCTCCAACAGCATTTTGAGAAATATGTCTCGGGCAACTCTAGGCTAGCTGTTTGCCCCTCTCCAATCTTAAGTAGAAATTGATCTGATAAAAAATAACTGAGTATTTAAAAAATAATGACAATAAATACTCTGCTTTGTAAATGTCTTACTTTCTCCTTTTAGGTTCCAGGGTTAAGTTTTGAATTCTTCTTCTTTCCTATTTATCTCTGTTCCACTTTCTGTTATTCAAGTACATATGAAAATATCTATATAAAAATGGTTCATAATTTGTTATTTATAAATAACATCTTGAAAATCTATTAGGATTAAAAAATCAACAAATATTGTTAAAAAAAGAATAACATCTAGAAAGTAGGTCAAAATTTTTCAATTTTAAAGTGCTAAAAATACATCTCAAAATATATTAGTAGTTGTCAGAATATAATCTGGGAAAATCTATTTTCCAATACCCGCCCCCCCCCCCTTTTTTTTGAGTTGAGGAGTCTCACTTTTGTCTCCCAGGCTGGATGGAGTGCAGTGGCACGTTCATGGCCACCACAGCCTGACCTGCTGGGCTTAGGCGATCCTTCTGCCTTAGTCTTCCGAGTAGCTGGAACTACAGATGCATGCCACCATGCCCAACTACTTTTTTTCTTTTGCAATTTATTGTAGAGATGAGGTCTCACCAAGTTGCCCAGGCTGGTCTCAAACCCCCAGGCTCAGGCAATCCTCTCGTTTCAGCCTCTCAAAGTGCTGGGATTACTGGCTGAGCCATCAAGCCTGGCCTGTTTTTTGTTTTTTTAGAGACAGGGTCCTACTGTGTTGCTCAGGCTGGCCTAAAACTTCCGGGCTCAAGCAAGCCTCCCTGCTTCAGCCTCCCAAGTAGCTGGAACTTACAAGCATGCACTAATGTGCCAGGCTCCCTCTTTCATTTTATAAAGAAGCATAACTTCTTTATGTTCAGGTTTTTGTTTTGTTTTTTGTCATTGGAGTGGTAGTGCAATCATGGCTCACCACAGCCTTGAACTCCTGGGTTTGAAGGGATCCACCCTCCTCAGCCTCCCAAGTAGCTGGGGCTCTTGGTGCGTACTACACCTGAGTTTTTTATTTTTTGTAGAGATAAGGTCTTGCTATGTTGCCCAGGTTGTTCTCAAACTCCTAGGCTTATGTGATCTTCCTGCCTTGAGTTCCCCAAGTGCTGGGATTACAGACATAAGTCTCCATGCTGAGCCTCTGAGTCTTTAATGTAGTATTTTAATTTAGGTCCATGCCCGGCCTCTGAGTCTCTATGTAGTTTTTTGCTCTGGGTCAAACAAAACTCACATTATGAATTTGAATTGCTCAGAAATTACATTTGACCCTCAGATTTAAGTAGTCTAAAAGCTAGATGAATCTGGAATTTTAATCCATAAGCAAGCAAGACAAACAAAAACCCAGCATTTAAAGAAAAAGCAAGCTGGGCGCAGTGACTCACACCTGTAATCCCAGCACTTTGGGAGGCAGAGGCAAGAGGATTGATTGCCTGAGTTCAGGGGTTCAAGATCAGCCTGGGCAACTTGATAAGACCTTGTCTCTACAAAAAGTAAAAAAAAATTAGCCGGGTGTGGTGGTGCACAACTGTAGTTCCAGCTACTTGGAAGGCTGAGGTGGAAGGATCATCTAAGCTCAGCAGGTCAGGTTGCAGTAGCCGTGACTGTCACTGCAGTCCAGCATGGGTGACAGAATGAAACTCCAACAAAGTAAAATAAATAAAATAATAGACTAAGTAAAACAAAAACAAATTTGGTTGGAGATGGGAAATTTGACACAAAATAACATCATTCTCTTTATTACAAAAACGATAAAATAGATGTTTACGTTCTATTTTTTGAGTCCTTTATAATTACCAACATTACGATTTTTAAACCTACCAAATAACTTAAAGAAAGCAGTCATTTCCTGACGCTGTATAACCAGACAAGGTCCTTTGGGGCGTTTTGATTTGTTGTTATTGTGTGTATTTTTTTCAGACGCTTGCCAACTATCTTTAAAAACAGGACGCTTCAGATTCATGGTTTTTTTAGGCTGATATAATCTATTTGGCCCTGATTTTACATGAACAGTGACAGTAGGTGGTGTCTCACAGCACATCTGATTGTGCCTCATTTTGGTCTTCCAAGATTCCTGTAAAAATAAAACAAATTATTTGTCACACTCATTCATTTCTGTGTAAAAACAACTAGCAGGATGATGTAGTCATATGAGATGCACTTGTTATTAAAATGTTACTTGTAACAGTGACTCAAAGTTAAAACCTGGTCTTAGAACTCAGTGCTAGGAAATCTCTGCTTCCTTTGGGAAACTGACAGACTTCCTCTTCCCAAAAAATAAGATACTTGTGTACCATTTTGCTTTGGCTACAGAACTCAAAACCAAATTGTAATCATATTATAATAATTATAAAAACTACGCTGAGTTTATAATTTATTTGTGGTGTTTTCCTGCTTGTTTTTATTCTGTTTCCACTGACATAACTATCAAATGGTTGTTATATGCCACCTGAGGTGTTTTTTTTTTTTATAAATAAGGCAAACTATTTCCAGACTTAGTATCAATATCAAGTATTATGTTAAAAAGTATTCCCCCACAAAATGTATCTTCTTAATGGCAAATTCCTAGACACATTACAAAGTGTACTTATTCAATAAGCATTTATTGGCATTTACTGAAAAGGTGAAAACAATTCTAGCAAAATATGTGCTTTGGAGGATTTTCATAAATTGGTCTTACCTTTAAAGTTTTGAGTGTGTGACCATGCTATTTGAGTGACTGGCTATAAGTGCATATGAATGCACAGTGCTATAAACTAATTAAATCAGGAACCAAGTT
>CAUYQG010135604.1:0-32685 GCA_963574415.1 Tarsius wallacei
TGGTAGCGCACGCCTGTAGTTCCAGCTACTTGGAAGGCGGAGGCGGAAGGATCGCCGGAGCCCAGCAGGTCGAGGCTGCGGTGGCCGGGAGCGGCCACTGCACTCCAGTCTGGGCGACGGAGTGAGACTCCAGCTCAAAAAAATAAAATAAAATAAAATAAAATAAAATAAAAATAATAATAATAATAATAATAATAATAATAATAATCCATTGTATGGATAGGTTACATTGTGTTTGTTCAGTCATTCATCATCGATGGTCACTTGGGTTGTTCCTACCTTTCTTTTTTTTTTGAGTTGGAGTCTCACTCTGTCGCCCAGACTGGAGTGCAGTGGCCGCTCCCGGCCACCGCAGCCTCGACCTGCTGGGCTCCGGCGATCCTTCCGCCTCAACCTTCCGAATAGCTGGAACTACAGGCGCGCGCTCCCATGCCTGGCTGACTTTTTGATTTATTGTAGAGATGAGGTCTCGCCAAGTTGCCCAGGTGGGTCTCGAACCCGTGGGCTCAAGCAATCCACTCATCTCAGCCTCCCAAAGCGCGTGATTACAGGCTGAGCCACCGAGCCCGGCTGTTCCTACCTTTCAGCTGTTGTGAATAACACTGCTATGAACAAGAGTCTACAAATATCTCTTCAAGACCCTGCTTTCTATTCTTTTGTGCATATAGCCAGAAGTAGAATTGCTGGATCATATGGCAAGTCTGTTTCCGGTTTTTTTTTTTTAATCGGGTCTTACCCTGTCATCCATGCTGATCGGGGTACAGTGGCATGATCATAGCTCACCACAGCCTTGACCTCCTAAGCTCAGACTATCCTTCTGCCTCAGCTTCCTGAGTTGCTGGGACTACAGGCTCACGCCACCATGTCCAGCGAATTTTTTTTTTTTTTTTCTTTAGAGACAAGGTCTCACTGTGTTGCCCAGGCTGGTCTTGAACTCCAGAGCTCAAGCAGTCCTCCCGCCTGGACATCCCACAGTGCTGGGATTACAGGTGTGAGCCACTGCACCAGGACTCTGCTTTTAATTTTTTGAGAAACTGCCATACTGGTTTCCACAGTAGCTGTACCATTTCACATTTCACAGTGCACCCAAATTCCAATTTCTCCACATCCTTACCAACACTT
The DNA here is from genome assembly GCA_963574415.1 of Tarsius wallacei. Taxonomy (NCBI): domain Eukaryota; kingdom Metazoa; phylum Chordata; class Mammalia; order Primates; family Tarsiidae; genus Tarsius; species Tarsius wallacei. The sequence continues at coordinate 1,123 of CAUYQG010135604.1, forward strand.
GTTATTTTGTTTTTGATTTCGGTAGTGGCCGTCTTTATGAGTGTGAAGTGTTTGAAATTCAGTTATCTACTGTCTTTCCCTTCTCTCTTCCTAGTTCAATAGCAGCACATACTCATTCAATGGAAATATCTTGATCATAATATGGTAACAAGTAAGGAATTGTGTCCATTCACTCCCCACTGCTCCAGTTTGTCAGTTCCTTAGCCAGCTGGTTAGGTGGTAGCTGGGAGGATGGGAGTGGAGAGTATAAAACCAGCCTTTTCTCTCTTACTCCCAGCCTCCTGGGTGTCGAAGTAGCTCCTTCCTCTCTCCTGTCTCCTCTACATTTTCAGGGGTCTCTGTAAACACTTAGGAAACACCTTGGCAAGAAATACGTCATGTTTCAGAAGAGATCAGACAATTCCGATTCCATTAATTTTAATGGGAATGATCTTTCTGGAAACCTGTTTGGACTTGATCAAGGGCGCTTGGTCTAGGCAGATTCTCCAGTTGGCATTTAGAACCTGACAAAAGGTGTGGCTGCCCAGGCAGAGAGGAGTGACTCACACCTGCCTCCGACTCAGCAGGGGCCCTACCCAAGGCGGGTCCCTTTCTCCTCCTCCCTGTTTTTCCTCTGTCTGCTGCAGGCTCTCAGGCCCTCCTCGCTTTCAGGGACCCTGGGAAACAGTGGCTGGAATAACATCATGATGAATCATCACCCATCTGACCAAAAGAAGGGAAGGCAGGAGTAGCTCTAAACAGAAGAGCTCAATTCACAGCCACAAGGGTTTCAGAGCGGCCTCTAGTTCCAAGGCGTCTTCCTCAGAATCTGAACCGAAGCCAACTTTCATCAGGATGTCGACGCACTGATGCGGCAAGCGAGTGCTGTTAATTAGGTTTGGGGTGTATCCTGACAATTTGAAAAATCATCTAATCATAGAATTGTAGTGTTTTAGGGCCGAAGGGGATTTTAGATATACAATATCATAGAATTTCAGGATTAAAATAATGTGGAGTCCAGGTGTGTTGGCTCATGCCTGTAATCCCAACACTTTGAGAGGCCGTGGAGGGAGGATTGCTTGAGCCCAGGGAGATTAGGCAACAGGGAAACTCGGACACAATCATGTATTTGTAATACCCTCAACAATTAGGCTTGGCTGCCCTCGAGGGGAAAAGGTGGCATGTCTCATAGACTGGGGGCAAGAGCATGACAACAAGTAAGAAGAAACTAGATGAGTAGACTCAGACCTCATCTCTATCAAAAAACTTATTTAATTAGCTGGGCGTGGTGGTGCCTGCTTGTAGTTTCAGCTACTCGGGAGGCCGAGGTGGTAGGGTCGCCTGAGCCCAGGAGGTTGAGGCTGTGGTGGTGAACCATGATTGCCCTACTGTACTCCAGTCTAGGGAATAGAGTGAGACTCCAATTCTCTTTTTTCTTTTGATCCTATTCAGTGTTACCCTGGAACTGGCTCCCCAGAGCCGATGGTTTAATTTTCAGGAAATTTTCAAACCGATTGGCTTTAAGTTGGTAGGTTAAAATGTGCCTTTGGTGGGATTATTTACACCACAGAAATTGACAAATACTAGAAATCAGGGCTTCTCTTTCCTCCTACATCACCAAAAACTGGTTGTTTAAACATGTACTAGCGTATCATTGATCTTATCCAAATTCTTCATTTGCAAGGGAGAAAATTAAGGCCCAGAGAAAGAAAAGGAATTACCTAGGGTGACACTATATTAGTAACAGAATTTAGAATTCAAATCTTTTGCATCCTGTTTTAGCAAGTGGATACGTAAAGCATAGCCCTGTCACTGAGATATAGCGTCCTGTAAAAAAACAGAAGCAGGAGGATGTTACCGCAATATCGGTAGCAAGTGAGAGACAATATAGGCCAGGCAGAGTGGCTCACGCCTGTCATTCCAGCACTTTGGGAGGCCGAGGCAAGAGGATTGTCTGAGTCCAGGGATTTAAGTCCAGTTTGGACAACTTGGCGAGACCTTGTCTCTATAATAATTAAATAGATGATAGATAGAAAGATATTTAGATAGATGATGATAGATGATAGATAGATAGATAGATAGATAGATAGATAGATAGATAGATAGATAGATAGATAGATAGATAGATAGGTAGGTAGGTAGATAGATAGGTAGGTAGATAGGTAGATGGATAGCTGGGTATGGTTACTTAGCCAGCTGGTTAGGTGGTGGCTGGGAAGATAGGAGTGGAGAGTATAAAACCAGCTTTTTCTCTCCTACTCCCACCCTCCTGGGTGTCAAAGTAGCTTCCTCCTCTGTCCTGTCCCTTCTACATTTTCAGGGGTCTCTGTAAGGAAACACCTTGGAAAGAAACACATTACGTTTCAGAAGAGATCAGCCTATTCTGATTCCATTAATTTTAATGGGAATGGTCTTTCTGGAAACCTGAACCTGTAGTTCCAGCTACTTGGAAGACTGAGATGGAAGGATCTCCTGAGCCCAGCAGGTTGAGGCTGCTGTGGCCATGAGCGTGCCACTGCACTCCAGGCTGGGTGACAGAGTAAGACTTCAACTCAGAAATAAATAAATAAACCAGAGAGAGCAAGAGAGACAATATAGTTCTTCTGAAATCAGATTCCAGGGGAAAAGAGATTGCCCACTACTATACCCATGCTGGAATTTCCTCTGATAGTTGAAGCTGGGCAATGAGCAATGTTCCTACTATACTTACATGGAACACAGCAGGGAGACTCGGACACAATCGTGTGTTTGTAATATCCTCAGCAATTAGGCTCGGTTGACCTCGAGAGGAAAATGTGACATGTCTTATAGACTGGGGGAAAAAGCATGACAACAAGTAAGAAGAAACGAATTGGGCAGGCTGAAAATTCCTCCTTTAGGATAGGTTATCGGACTTACTCTGTTGTCTTCTGTGATGCATGAAGGTCAAACACAGACACAAAATCAGCTTTGAGGAATGCACTTTTTTCCCACAGTGCCATTTTTCTGTACTTGCACAGCTGAGCTCAATGCTCAGTCTAAGACTTTCACGGAAGGGCAAAAGTCAAGAAAGCATGGCCAATGACATGTCAGAGGAGCAGGTGAGGAAGTGACCAATGGAGGAGATGGAAACCCTGACCAGAGGGCACATTCAAAGTGGGCCACAAGAATGAACCCTCAGAAAGGCAAGGGGAAGGGGCACAGCCCCCACTCCACAGGAGACCCGTGAACCAGAAGAGAGCGGTGCGGCCTCTGCTTCTGTGTGGTCGAGTCACCTGGACCAATGACACTTGAGCAGCCACATTACGTGCAAGGAAGGAGAAAGAAGGAAGGGGTCAGATGTCTCCAGGGGATTGCCCATCCCATATCCCCCATACTCATACGGTAACCCTTTGCAGTTGTTCTGGTGCAACTTGTCTTATGACAAAGGTACTCCGCCAAAAGTCACAGTGCCCTTCTCATCCTTTCTCAGAGGCTCATTCTCTGTCCCAGTCTCCTCTGTCACCCAGTGTTTGCTATACCTGACTCTGAGAGAGGACACCTTCTCTCACACCCCCACCCCTCACTCCGTGACTGTTCCTTATGCGCCTGCGGTGCTTGTAGCTCTTTTTATTTTTTCTTTTATTATTATTATTTTTTAGTAGGAGTCTCACTCTGTCACCCAAGCTGGAGTGCAGCTGCACACTCATGGCCACCGCAGCCTCAACTAGCTGGGTTTAGGTGATCCTTCCACCTCAGCCTTCCAAGTGCCTGGAACCACAGGCATGCACCAATACGCCCAGCTAATTTTTAAAAATTTATTATAGCGAGCAGGTCTCACCAAGTTGCCCAGGCTGGTCTTGAACCCCTGGACTCAGGCAATCCTCTCACTTCCACCTCCCAAAGTGCTGGGATTACAGGCGTGAGCCACCATGCCCGGCTGCTTGTAGCTCTTTAACCTATCACTGTACTCTTGGGGGGCCTGTAGCCACAGTCTCATCAGAAGAGTGACGTGATTCCTGGTGTCCCTGACCAGGACAAGGAGTCACTCATGCCAGGCAAAGAAGCAAAGAAACCCAGCCATGGACCGGCCACCATCTTGTCCAGATCCAGAGATGGTTCCCTTGTGGGAAGGGAGATAAAGAAGCTGGCCAAGTGGAAGCCACCAAATCCCTGGAAGGGGAAGAGCCCAAACAAACTTAAAGGAGTCATGCCACCTTTAGCTGAGGTGTAGAGAACTCTGTTCTTCTTTGGAGGGAAATCGTGAGGCCCACAAAACAACCTGGCTGTGCTGGCAGTAGAACTGTATACCTCGCAGATCTGACATTTATTGTATTCTCTTTTGTTCCCTGGTAGTACTACTTAGAAAAGTCTTTTTTAAAAAGTTTCAGCATATTTGGGGACCATGATACTAAGTGAACTATCACAGAAACAAAGAACTCACTTCCAAGTGGGCTCCGATCACTGGTCACTGGACCTGATCACCAGTCGCTGGAGCTCAAGGGTGGGATCGGCAGATGGTGGACACTACTGGGGGAGGCGGGGAAGAGGAGGGAGGGAACACAATGGGCACCTGGTCCACCGTCGGGGGAGTGGGGGCCAGCTAGAAGCCCCACCTTCACCTGCATGCAACCTACTTATGTGGTAAATCCCCTCTTGTACCTCACAATTCTAAAATTAAAAATAAAAAATTTTAGGCCGGGCTCGGTGGCTCAGCCTGTAATCCCAGCACTTTGGGAGGCCGAGGCAAGTGGATTGCCTGAGCCCGTAGGTTTGAGACCCGCCCGGGCAACTTGGCGAGACCTCATCTCTATAAATCAATAAATCAAAAATTAGCTGGGCGTGGTAGTGGTCGCCTGTAGTTTTGGCTCCTTGGAAAGCTGAGGTGAATGGATCGCCAGAGCCTAGCAAGTCGACACTGGGGTGGCGGCCATGAGTGTGCCACTGCACTCCAGCCTGGGTGACTGAGTGAGACTGCAACTCAAAAAAAAATTTTTTTTTTTCATACCAAATAAATAAATAAATAAAATGTCCAGTATATAACAGTGATGGGGGGAAAGGAAGGAAAGTGTGTATCGACTCTTCGGACAAAACGCTAAGAAGAGGCAGCATGGTAAACAGCTAAGGTCCTGCATTTTGAAGTGATTTGTTATTTATGCCACCTCCTCTTTGCAATTCCTCTTCCAGGTTTCTCTGTGCTGCCCTAATTCTCCTCCTACACTGTCTCGGTCACCTTTGATGCCTCCTCCTCCTCCTACCCCATGAACTGGTTGTTTCGCAAGGCTATATCCTCCCCTGCCTTCCCATCTCTTGACTCTGCCCTCAACACTATCGGCTGTTGCCCAGCTGTAACCTCACAAAGATGATCCCAGATCTGGCACTGACTTTTCTCCAGGGACACTGTCAACCTTCTTCTGGGCTGCACTGCCTGGATAGGCAATTGTTGTCTCATTCCAGGATTCCCAAAACTGAATGTATTTTTTTCACTCCAAGCTCAAAAGTTTCACGATGGTCTTCTATTACTTCCCTCCCCGCCCACCCCCTCCTTAGCCTTATGTCTAGCTGTTGAAGCTGTTGACTCTATGTCTCTTTACACCATTTCTTCTTTCCAATATCTGCGTCCCCGCCCAACAAGGACCCATTGCTTCTTTCCTGCATCATTGCAAAACCCTGCGAACTGGTCTCCCCACTTCCATTCTCCCCATTCCAAATTAACCTAGATCAGCCCAGACAGCCTCTGTCAGCAAGCCCAGTCAAGGGTTCCAACTCCTCTGCCTAAGACACCCTGCTCTGCCTGCATTTCAAGGCCACAGGTGGGGCCCCTTGACCAAAATCTACCATTGCTAGTCTCCACACACAACCTCATTCTCCCCTACCTGTTTCTTCTTCCTCGAATGCTCTACACTGCAACTTCACCTTCTGAAACTCTTTTCTCCTAATCCAAGGTGCATTTCAAAAGACACAATCCCCTGGGAGCCTTTCTTAATACCCTCAGCCAGGTGTCCTGCCTCATGCTCTTGGTACAGGTCCAGGGCACGTGTCCTCTTCTGCCCTGTGTCACAGCAGTGCCTGGGCTTGGCTTTTTTCTCCTGTGCCCTCTCCTTTTTCTCCATCTCAGGGAATGACACGATCTCTCAGTTGGCTGCACCAGAACCTCAGAATCTGTTCTAGATTCCTTTCTCTCCCTCACCCCTTTCTCAGGTGCTCTCAAATCTGCCTCTGAAATCTTTTTCCTTTCTGCCCCTTTTGGTTCACGTTCCCTTGCACTCTCTCATCTCAGGCCATGCTCACCCAGGGGGACTGGGGCAGGACTTTCCATATGGCCCTGAGGTAAGCAGCCTCCAATCTCCTCCCTGCTCACTCATGGCTTGTATGCCCTCAGAAAGGTTTGCCCAGCATTCCCAAGACTCAGCATCCTCACTTGTAAAGGGGAATTTTAAAAAACATGCTCAAGATGTGTGAGTGTGTGTGTGTGTGTGCGTGTGTGTGTGTGTACAGGTTTAATGTCCCTTATCAAATGCTTGTGACCAGAAAAGTTTTTAGAATTCAGACTTTTTCAGATTTTCGAATATTTGCGTACACAGGCAGGTCTCATTTTATTGCCCTTCATTTTATTGTGCTTTGCAGATACTGCGTTTTTGGTTTTGTTTTTGTTTTTTGGTATTTGTTTTTTTTACAAATTGAAGGTTTGTGGCAACCTTGCATCGAGCAGGTCTATCAGTGACATTTTTCACAATAGTGTGTGCTCACTTTGTGTTTTGGTGTCACATTTTGGTAATTCTTGCAATATTTCAAACTTTTTCATTATTATTATATTAATATCTGTTATGGTGATCTGTGACCAGTGATCTTGAATGACACTATTGCGAATTTTTGGGGCACCACGAACCACACCTATATAAGATGGCAAACTTAATAAATCTTGTGTGTGTCTAACAGCTCCAGTGACAGGTTTTTGCCACATCCTCTGTCTGTCCTCAGTTTCCTGAGATGCAGCAATATTGAAATGAGGCCAGTTAATAAACCTAGAGTGGCCTCTAAGTGCTCAAGTGAAAGGGAGAGTCACATGTCTCTCACTTTAAATCAAAAGCTACAAATGATTATGTTTAGTGAGGAAGGCATGTCGAAAGCTGAGACAGGCTGAAAACTAGGCCTCTTGCACCAGAGAGGTAACCAACTTGTGAAAGCAAAGGAAAAATTCTTGAAGGAAATTAAACATGCCGTGAACACACAAATAATAAGAGAGTGAAGCAGGCTTATTGCTGATATGGAGAAAGTTGTAGTGATCTGGATAGAAAAGTAAACCTACCATGACATTCTCTTAAGCCAAAGCTTAATCCAGAGCAAGGTCCTAGCTCACCTCAATTCTATGAACTCTGAGAGAGATGAAGAGTTGCAGAAGAAAAGTTTGAAGCTAGCAGAGGTTGGTTCATGAGATTTCAGGAAGGAAGCCTCTCCATAACAAAAATGTAAACAGAAGCAGCAAGTACGGTTGGAGAAGCTGCGGCAAGTTATCCAGAAGTTCGACCTAACATCATTGACAAAGATGGCCATACCAAACAACAGATTTCCAGTGTAGGCCAAACTTCTACCGGCAGAAGATGCCATCTGGAACTTTCATACCTGGAGAGGAGAAGTCAGTGTTTGGCTTCAAAGCTTCAAAGGACAGAATGACTCTCTTGTTAGGGCTAAGGCAGCTGGTGGTTCTAAGTTGAAGCCAATGCTCACTTACCATTCAAAAATCCTAGTACACTTAAGAATTATGCTAAATCTACTCTGCCTGTGCTTTGTAAATGGGACAGCAAAGCCTGAAGGGCAGCACATCTGTTTACTGCATGGTTTACTGAATATTTTAAGCTCATTGATGAGACCAATTGCTCACAACGAAGATTCTCTTCAAAGTATCACCGCTCATTGACAAGACACCTAGTCACCCAAGAGCTCTGATGTCCATGGAGATTAATGTTGTTTTCATGTTTATTAACACAACATCTGTTCTGCAGCCCATGGGCCAAGGAGTCATTTCGACTTTCAAGTCTTATTATTTAAGAAATATATTTCATAAGGCTCTAGTTGCCATGGATAGTGATTCCTCTAATGGATCTGGGCAAAGTAAATTGAAGACCTTTTGGAAAGGATTCATCATTCTAGATGCCAGTAAGAACATTTCTGATTCATGGAATGGGTCAAAATATCAAATTACAAAAGTTTGGAAGAAGTTGATTCCAGTCCTCATGGATGACTTTGAGGGGTTCAAGACTTCAGTGGAGGAAGTCATCACAGATATGGTGGAAACAGCAAGATAGCTAGAATTCAAAGTGGAGCCCGAAGATGTGGCTGAATTGCTGCATGATAAAACTTGAATGGATAAGGAGTTGCTTTTTATGGATGGTTTCTTGAGAAAGAATCTACTCCTGGTGAAGATGCTACGAACACTGTTGCAATCACAACAAAGGATTTAGATTTTTGCATAAACTTAGTTGATAACGTAGCTCCAGGGTTCGAGAGGACTGACTCCAATTTTGAAAGACGTTTTACTGTAAGTAAAATGTCACCAAACAGCATTGCATGCTACAGAGAAATCTTGTAAAAAGAAGTCGCTGTGGCAAACTTCACTGTTGTCTTATTTTAAGAAATGGCCACAGCCACCCCAACCTTCAGCGATCACCACCCTGGCTGGTTAGCAGCCATCAACATCTGCCAGAAAAAAAAATTAAGACTCGCTGAAGGCTCAGAGGGTCATTAGCAATTTTAGTAATAACCTTTGTGTGTGTGTGTGTGTGTGTGTGTGTGTGTGTGTGTGTCGGAATCTCACTCCTTTGCCCAGGCTGGAGTACAGTGGCACGCTCACGGCCACCCTAGTGTCCACCTGCTGGGCTCCGGCGATCCTTCCGCCTCAGCCTTCCAAGTAGCCGGAACTACAGGCGTGCTACCACGCCCGGCTAATTTTTTTATTTATTGTAGAGATGAGGTCTCACCATGTTTCTCAGGCTGGTCTCAAACCCACAGTCTCGGGCAATCCTCTCGCCTTGGCCAATAAACTATTTTTAATTAAGGTATGAACTTTTTCTTAGACGTAGTGCTATCGAACACTTAATAAACTAGAGTATAGTGTAAACATCACTTTTATATGCACTGGGAAACGAAAAAATGTATGTGACTCACTGTATTGTTGTATTTGCTACGTTGTGGCAGTTTGGAACTAAACCCACAATATCTCCGAGGTGTACCTGTATCTAATGAGATGTCTTGGGGATGGGACCCAAAAATGAGATTCATTTATGTTTCATTTATACCTTATATATGTAAGCTAAAGGTAATTTTTCTTTCTTTTTTTTTTTTTTTTTTTGAGTCAGAGTTCCGCTCTATCACCCAGATTGGAATACAGTGGCACACTCACAGCCACCTCAGTCTCAACCTGCAGGATTTAGGCAATCCTTCTGTCTCAGCCTTCCAAGTAACTGGAGTCACAGGCTCGTGTCACCACACCTGGCTAATTTTGTAGATTTATTGTAGAGATGAGGTCTTGACAAGTTGCCCAAGCTGGTCTAGAACTCCTGGGCTCAGGCAATCCTCTTGCCTCTGCCTCCCAAAGTGCTGGAGTTACAGGTATGAGTCACCGCACCCTGCCTGGAGGTAATTTTATACAATGTTTTTAATAATTTTGAGCATAAAAAAATTGCGACTACATTTTCACTTGTGATCCATCATGTGAGTTTAGGTGTGGAATTTTCTACTTTGTGGCATCATGTTGGCTCTCAAAAAGTTTCAAATTTTGAAGCATTTCAGATTTCGGATTTTCAGATTAGGGATGCAAGAGGAAGAGAAACTACCATGTATAATAGGTACTCATAAAGTTATAAATTTATAATTTTTTTGCTTGAATTAATAAAACATCTTAACTGGCCCCTTGGCTGCTGGGACACACACATAAAATCCACCAGTGAGCTTTATAACAGACATATATAATTTTATATATAACTTCTCTTTCAAGGCTAATAAAACAAAATAGAACGTGCACAGAATAAAATTTAGGTGGTGGGGGTGGTTTTTAGCTTGGTCTGTAAGGACGTTTACATCGCGGCCCAGCTGTCCCTGGTTGTACCTCCTGCCACCCTGACATGGCCCTTCACCAAGACATACGTGCACACCGTTCCCCCAATGCAGCACACCCTTCCATATGCCCCTCACATCTCACACTTGCACATGCAGCTCTCACTACCTCTCACACTCCCAGCCCCTCTTTCATTCCACTCCACACGGCTTTCTCCAGTTACTAACTTGTCATTCCTCAAGACATACCTTAACTGTCACTTCCTCTCTGCTGGACTCGAGGTCCTTGACTTGCTGGACTTTGTGTCCCCAGTGCTCAGCTCTGGACTTCACATGTACAGACAGATAACTTTTGTATAGAATAACTGAATGAAAGAATGAACCCCAAGCCCTTTCTTTCTTTCTATTTATCTATCTATCTACCTATCTATCTATCTTCTACTGAAAGAGAGAAGTAAATATAGATATAAATATAAAGCCCATTAAAGGCCAGGGTTAAATCTTTTCTCTCACATTTGCCAGTTTCTTTCACTGAATAGTTTCTTGGTGAATCTTGGGTCGTTTAAAGAACAACAAGGAGGACAGAACAGCAACAGTATAGTGAGCAGAGGGGACAGCAGGCTGAGTGGCAGGGCCCAGCCCAGGATGGAGCCTAGAGGGTGGCAGGTTCAATGCAGATGTAAAGGAAGCTCTCGGAGGGACTGAAGTAGGATACGAACAAGATCAGATTTCTGTTCTTTTAAAAACCAGACACAAAAGGCCACGTGTGGTACGGTTTCAGTTACAGGAAATATTTATCACCCTTGCAACCTCTCCTTCTCCCCCAGGGAACTCTGGTCCTCAGGTTTCTCATTATAAGGTGAGGGTAGACCAGCTGACTTTAGGGTCACACTTAGTTCTCTTTTTGACTCTTTTTAAAAAGTGACTGTTAAATGGGATAAGGAATCAAATCCAGCCTAGCAATCCCAGGGAAGGCACTCGCGATCTCTCCATCTCATGGCACTGTGACATAGTGGGAATAACCCTGCAGATGTGGATTGTTCCCCTGGGTTGAGTATTTACCACTGGAATGACCTTGGAAAAGTCATGAAATTCTTTGGCTCTTTGTTTTTGCATGTTTAAAATATGGGTGTTCTGGCCAACCACAATGGCTCACGCCTGTGATCTCAGCACTATGGGAGGCCAAGGCAGGAGAATCACTTGAGCCCAAGAACGGCCTGGACAACATTGCAAGATCTTGTCTCTACAAAAAAAGTTAGAAAAATAAGCCAGGGGTGCATGGTGGTGCATGCCTATAGTTCCAGCTACTCAGGAGGCTCTGGTAGAAGGATTGCCTGAGCCCAGGAGGTCGAGGCTGTGGTAAGCCATTACCATGCCCTGCATGCACTCTAGCTTGAGTGACAGAGACCTTGACTCCAAAAATAAAAAAATAAAAAATAAAATATGAGCATTTAGGAGGTGATGTCTATGGTCCTTTCCATAGAAAGTTTGTGTTCTGACCCAACTTTGAATTCCGAAGGCAACCTAGATCTTTGAATAAAATACATTCACTCGTATTACAGATTTTAGGAGTTCTAAGAAATTTGACATCATGGGCATTTTGCTATCAAAAAAAGACTCAGGGAAGTAAATGGAATACTATACACATATTAAAAAGCATGTGGTAGGGACAGGCACAATAGCTCACACCTATAATCTCAGCTACTCAGGAGGCTGAGGCAGGAGGATTGCTTGAGGCCAGGAGTATGAAACCAGCCTGAGCAACAGAGTGAGACTATGGCGCTGCAAAAAAAATTTTTTTAATGTGGTAGGTTTACAAATATTGACATGGAATATATCTACGAACATTGTTAAGGTAAACAATTTAGTTGCAAGGGCTGCCATAAGAAAGTCACAGACTGGGTACCTTAAAGAACAGACATTTATTTCCACACAGTTCTGGAGGCTGGAAGTCCAACATCAAGACATGGGCACAGTTGGTTTCTCTGAGGTCTCTCTCCCTGGGTTATAGATGGCAGGCATCCCTTCCCTGTGTCCTCACATGGTCTTCCCTCTTTGTATGTCTGTGTCCTCATTTCCTCTTCCTTTTTTTTTTTTTTTTTTTTTTTGTGTCCGAGTCTCACTCTGTTGCCCAGGCTGGAGTGCAGTGGCATGCTCACAATTCACCATAGCCTCAACATCCTGGGCTCAGGTGATCCTTCCACCTCAGCCTTCCAAGTCGCTGGGACTACAGGTGTGCACCAGGCTAATTTGTTGATTTATTGTAGAGATGAGGTCTCACTACGTTGCCCAGGCTGGTCTCAAACTCCTAGGCTCAGGCAATCCTCTCATCTCAGCCTTCTAAGTGTTGGGATTACAGGCATGAGTCGCTGCACCTGGCCCGAATCTCGTCTTCTGATAAGAACACCAGTTGGATTGGGTTAGGGCCCACCCGTATGACCTCATTTTAACTTAGTCCCCTTTTTAAAGAATCTGTCTCCAAAGACAGTCACATTCTGAGGTACTGGGGGTTAGGACTCCAACATTTGAATCTGGGGGACACACAGTTCAACCTACAATAGTGCCCATGCCTGAGGCGTAGTAGATGGTCGGGAAATAGTGAATGAAGCAAATGAGATTGTTTTGCCTGCAGGTACAGTGGGTCACTAAAAGTGGGCAAGGCCAGGGGGAACCCTAAGCTTCAGAGAGAGAAGTCCAGATCCAAGCTGAAAGACACTCTTGAGCAAAGAAACACCATGCTGTTGACATTGCTACAGGCATGTTAGACAGGCATTGATTTGCCCTGTGGTTTGGAGCAGAGGTGAATGCAAGGGCAGGGAGATCAGATGAGAGGCTCTTTCAGTCATTCCAGCTGTGGAATGACGAGGGTCTTCATCAGGTGGTGGCCACAGAATAAAAACTGGAGACAAGCGGGTGTGCCTGGAGGTCGTTCCAAGCTCCTGCTCCTGCCTGCTGATGTGTCAGTGAAGGCCACATTCCACCTTCACCTTGAGAACAATGAGTCCTCTAGAAACTGGAAAGGCAGTGGCAACCAAAGCTGTGCAGGATGAGCTTACAAGTCCTGGACGCCAGCAATTCCAGACAACTCGTGATTCAAGGCCTCTCAGTTTGGCTCCACCCTGGCTCTGCTGGGCCCTCCCTCTTCTCTAATATAAGTGGACCGTACTAACACTGAGATCCTTACTGGCTCACAGAGGCTTTAAATCCCCACCATGTCTTGAATACTGTTGTCATCTCCCCTCATCATCTTTCTTGCACCTCTCTTCTCATACTTACCCTGCAAGTTCATCTTGGTCTATATGCTGCCTTTTCCATGCAGCCTTTGTGATTACTGCAGCTCACATGGCAGTCTCTCTCAGATGGACCCCAATCACACATGTTGTCTATACCACAAATGCACGATGATATTAAATCATATATCATGTACATGCTTCAGAGAGTCGGAACATTTCTATGCTATGCAAACACCACTAGAAGACTCTAAACTCCTTGAAGCCATGAATTTAGGACTTCTTATACATTTGTTACACCACTCAACATAGTACATAGTAGGTGCTCACTAAATTCATGCTGAGCCAGACATCTCATAAGTTTCTTGATCCATGAAATAGTGTTAGTTGGCAAAAAGGGTAGAGACAAAATACAAGCATATTAATTTCAATCCATAGAAATGGCTCCTAAGTCCCAACTCCACCAGCTTTCTCCATGCTCTCTTAAAACAGCTCTAAAAATCATTCATCCCATGTCAAAAAGGGTTCTTAGGCTTCCAAAAGGAGCTTCATCAGTAGGAGCTCAAAGTTGATAAATCCTCACATGCATAATGTTGATAAAAGTGTTGAGCAGATCATGCTCTTGGGAGTCGGCATCCAAGGAGATGATTAACCTGTCCTGAGAGGCAGATGGGAGCAACTCCAGAGATAAGGATCATGCAGAGAGCCTGAGGGGAACCAGCACCAAGGTGGTTTTTGGGGAAAAGGCAGTTGTTTAAACGCCCTTCATGGGAAGAGGACAAAAGACAGTTGGCAGTGTTTTTGCAGAAACGAAGACAGTGACACTCAAATTTATATAAAACTGCAAATGTCCCCAAAGGGCCAAAAGAATCTTGAGAAAGAATAACAAAGGCAGAAGACTCACACATCCCAATTTTAAAACTTACTACAAAGATATAATCAAAACAGCGTGGTATTGGCATAAGGATAGACTTATAGACCGATAGAATAGAATTGAGAGTTCACAAATAAACCTATGTGTCTATGGTAAAAATGGCTTTTAACAAAGGTACCAAGTTCATTCAGTTAGGGGAACGAATGGTCTTTTCAACAAATGGGGCTGAATTTTCACATGCAACAGAATGAAATTGAGCCCCTATATTACACTATATACAAAAATTAACTCAAATTGATCAATGACCTAAATATAAGAGCTAGAACCATAATATTCTAGGAGAAAACATAAATCATGACCTTGGATTTGGCAATGGATTCTTAGATATGACACCAAAGTACAAGCAATAAAAGAAAAAATAAATTCGACTTCAAAATTAAAAATTTTTATACACCAAAGGATATTATCAAGAAAGTAAAAAGACAATATTCACAGCAACCCCCTCAGCTACCTCTCACTGTGGGAGCTTTTCTGTCCTCTCAATAAATCCTGCTTCCAAAAAAAAAGACAATCATCAACATTTTCAGGCCATATATTTGATGAAGGTTTAATATCCAGGATAACTTAATAAATGGGCCTAAAAGTTAAGTATGTATTTCTCCAAAGGAGATAGACAAATGGCCACCAAGCACATAAAAAAGATTGTCAACATCATTAGTCATTAAGCAAATGCAGATCAAAACCACAATGAGATACCATGTCACACACCATTAGATGACTGTTGCATATATTCTAATAAAAGCACAGAAAAGTACAGGTGTTGGTGACAAAGTGAAGAAACTGAAAACTGATACATTGCTAGTGGGAATCAAAAATGGTGCAGCCACTGTGGAAAACAGATTGGCATTTTCTCGAGAACCTAATGTAGAATTGTCATATGATCTGGCAATTCCATTCCTAAAGAATTGAAAACAGGGATGCAAACAGATGCTTGTATACCAATGTTCATTGCAGCATTAATCACAATAACCAAAAGTGGAAACAATCCAAGCGTCCATCAGCAGATGAATGGATAAACAAATGTGGTCTATCTATTCAGTGGAATATTATTCAGCCATACAAAGGAATGAAATTTTGACACATGCTACAACACGGATAAACCTTGAAAACACTATACCAAGTAAAATAAGCCCAGCACAAAAGGGCAAATATTGTGTGCTTCCATTATATGAGATACCTGGAAAAGGAAAATTTATAGATGCAGAAAGTGTAATAGAGACGACCAGGGATGGGGAAAAGGAGGGGGGTGTTTATTATTGCTTAATGCTTACAGAGTTTCTGTTTTGGAAATAGTACTGATAGTTGTACAACATTGTGAATGCACTTAATGCCACTGAATTGTACACTTAAGTGGTTAAAATGGTAAATTTTATTGTATATATATCTTATCATAATTTAAAAGTTTCCAAAAAAAAAAAAAAAGGATAAAAGGAGAGTTAGCAGATACGAGGAAAAGATGATCGCAAGGGGCACTGTGGATATGCTACTCTTTGGAATGAGATACTCATTCGGAGAGTGGGTAGTGATGACCAGCCCTTTATTCTGGAAATGTTTGGTGTTAGACACCAAAATATGCCTAAACACACAAAAAACATAGGCAAGAATGATTTGTTTCAGCAAATACGGGAGTAGCAAGGTTCACTCTTGGAGTTAGGAGACTGAC
This sequence comes from Tarsius wallacei, assembly GCA_963574415.1. Lineage (NCBI taxonomy): Eukaryota > Metazoa > Chordata > Mammalia > Primates > Tarsiidae > Tarsius > Tarsius wallacei. The sequence goes on from CAUYQG010135604.1 coordinate 16,940, forward strand.
CCCCAGGTTTTCTGGCCTACCCCGAGATGCTGAGATAACATCCCTTTTTTCTGCTAAAGTTTTATAATTCTGGTAAGCACTTACGTCCTCTGTCATGTCAAAGCTAAAGTCACATACCAAATATAGGAATATAAAAAAATGATGTCTGAAGCTTGCTTAGCTAGATTTTCAATCTTCCAGACTCTCTTCTGTGGGGAAAAAAAAGGGAGAGGGAGAAGGCACTATATCTTGCAAAGACAACCCTTTTAATTTACTTTTCTTTTTTTGAGTCAGAGTCTCACTCTGTTGCCCAGGCTGGAGTACAGTGGCATGCTCACAGCCACCACAGAGTCGACCTGCTGGGTTCAGGTGACCCTTTCGCCTCAGCCATCCAAGTAGCTGGAACTACAGGTGTGTGCCACTACGACCAGCTAATTTTTTGCTCTACTGTAGGGATGATAATTGTTTAATTGTCTCACCAAGTTGCTCAGGCTGTCTCCAATCTCTGTGCTCAGGCAGTCCACTCGCCTCCATCTCCCAAAGTGCTGGGATTACAGGCATGAACCACAGCGCCTATTAAAAGCCTAATTTACTTTTTAAGATAAAATGTGTCCATTTTCTATACTGCAGCATTACAAATTCTGTTATTTTACGAGAAAACTGCACAGAGCCATGTTGTCTCCACACAGGGATTCACCTTTAGACCCTCCTCCCAGGATGGTCAGGATTCACTAGATAACCAGAGTAGTGTTGCCTTGCACTTCCTAGAGCACTGGTGGTGATTAGGACCCATAATGGCATGAGCATTGAGAGCCTGGGCCTCACGGTGCTTGTTCATGTCAAAATATGTCTGTTGAACCAGAGAGGATTCCACTCTCTATGAAATGGAGAAAAGGAGTATAAGGAGGTAATTTGGGGAGGGAAAAAAATGACATCCATGGAATACTAATGAAGTTCAAGTTCAATTTTTAGACAGGCACATGTTTAAAAGAGAGCACAGGGTCCTTCTTTACCTCCAGCCTCTTCAAATACCCCTGCAATTTCATTTGGATGATTTTAAACCTTTGATTGGATCGGGGACTGATGTTCAGGGATATCCACTATTAAATTGAAGGGGGAGCTGCCAGCAAATCAAGCATGTCCTCAAGTATTTAAGTCTCCTCAATAAAACGGGGCTCCTGAAAAGCAGAAATAAAAAGGTGTGACTAATACATCATACTGGTGAAAATGTAAAAAACGACCCTTAAGATACTTACTTCTGAACAAGTGATGTCTGGATGGATTTGATAACAGCTGGCTTGGTTTACTCTGTTTAAATTGTATCAAGCAGATACACTTAATACATGTGTGGAGGTCCCCCACAGACGGCCCTAAATACTAATTGTTAAGAGACAGCTCTTGCAGGGAAGTGGATTCAATTAGCATGACACCTGTAATTATATAGTATATTATATACCTCACATGTATAATTATTTATTTTATGGCATCATGCCATCTTATAGACAAACAAAGACTTTGAGAAAATTTACTAGCTTTTCTGGGAGTGTCTCCAAAAGGGTGTAATTTTCATTCTAACCAATAACTAAGATGGGAATGATACTACATCCAGTGAATTACCAATCTGTTGGAGGTATGGTAAGCTTGGAGATTCCCCTCATGATTTATTTTCTTTGAATGCAGAGTTGAAGAAACATTTGTCACATCTACATGTACAAGGGGCAGTCACGGTACTGGAAAGACAAACATGAGTAATACAGACATCTTCTATTCAAGGAACCCACAGTGCAGCAAGGGAGACTGATATGCAAGTAAATAATGAAACGAAGTCTGAGAAAGGCACAAGATAAAGAAGAGAGTAGGGTGGTGACAGGAAGACGTCATGGGAGAGAGATAAAGTCTAAGGTGGATATTGAAGAACGAATAGTTTTCAGGGATACAAAAAGTGGGGAGATGTTCCAAGAAGAGTGAACATATGCAAAGGCACAAAAGTGCTGGGTTTGGACAACTCCTTACAGATCTGCATCACTGCAAGTGGAGGGTAACTTAGTGGAAAGTGACAGTAAAAATGTAGCAGCTGAAGGTAGATCAAGACACAGGATTTCTGTATATTTATCTTCCTCAGTAAGTCATAAAGGCAGTCACTGTTTGAGGCCGCAGGGTCGAGGGCCCTGCAGAGGGCACAGTTTACCCCTTCTCTAAGGATGGCTGCTGCTGGCAATTCTCCCTCCATACTTGGCTCCATCCACTGCCCACGGATCTGTCTTCTCTTCTAATTTCTTGAGTAGCGTCATAATGTTTGCGCTACTCAAGCCTCAAGTGACAATTCCACACAAAACTGCCCGGAGTTTATCACAGGCTGTGTGGGGGACTCTGTCTCCCTTTCATTCCTCATTCCACTTTCCCACCCTCGTGGCCTAACATGAGAAAGTCCCTTGAATCAAGACATGGCAAAGTTCACTGACAAATTATATTCTTGTTCTAAAGTAAATATGCTTTTAGCTAATTATGACAGTATCTAAATGAGAAAGGGGATGAGGCGGGAACATCATATTTACAAGCCCATCAGGTGCTAGTCTCTGTGGTGGGTGCTCTAAATACATGATCTCATTTAATTCCCTCCAAATTCCTGTGAGGTGGGCATTGTTGACCCACTTTATAGATGCGAATATCATCCCAATGTCTGTGGTATTGGGATTCTAGCAGATATCCTTACCCAGCCCAGATTTGAGCACAGTGGTCCAGGCAAACATCTCCAGCACAGTAGGTGTTTGGTAAAAGGTAGATGGGCTCAGCGGGATTCTTGTCCTGATCAAATTGCAAATGTTTACCTAGTTTTTCCTGACCTCTTGCTCTTAGAAGTTATCATTTCTGCTGGGCACAGTGGTTCATACCTGTAATCCCAGCACTTTGGGAGGCTGAGGCAGAGGATTGCCTGATCCCACGGGTTCGAGACCAGCCTGAGCAACTTGGAGAGACCTTATCTCTACAATAAATCAAAAAATTAGCCAGGCATAATGGCGCACACCTGTAGTTCCAGCTACTTCGAAGACTGAGGCAGAAGGATAACCTGAGTCCAGCAGGTCGAGGCTGTGGTGACCATGAGCATGCCACTGCACTCTGCCCACTGCCTGAGCAAAAGAAGTTATTATTTCTTTTCAGCATTCAAGGCATATTGATGCAGAATGGAGTTTTGCACACTATTTTGGGGTCTGCAAAGGAAAAGTCAAAGCCTTAAATGCTTTTATTTATGTCACACTTTTCCCCACAATGGATTTGAAGTGATTTGCCACAAAGATACATATGAGGGGGAAAACCTCAAAAAAAATTTTGTTCCTCCAGATCAAAAGGCCAACCAAAGTTTTTGTTTTTGTTTTTGAGTTGGACTGCCACTCTGTCACCCAGGCTGGAGTGCAGTGGCACCCTCACAGTCACCGCAACCTCTACCTGCTGGGCTCAGGAGATCCTTCTGCCTCAGCCTTTCAAGTAGCCGGAACCACAGGCAGACACCACCATGCCTGGTTAATTTTTTGATTTATTGTAGAGATGAGGTCTCGCCAAGTTTCCCAGGCTGGTCTCGAACCCATGGGCTCAGGCAATCCTCTCACCTTGGCCTCCCAAAGTGCTGGGATTATAGGCATGAGCCACCGCCCCCAGCCTCAACCAAAGTTTTTATCTGAAAGTTTTGAAAAGGTTGTGTCATGATTTGCAGAAGAAACATCCTGAGCTGTGGCTAACAGATGACTGGTTCTTCCACCATAACAACATAACTGCCCACATCGCACTGAGTGTTCAGTAGTCTTTGACCAAAAACCAACATGACCCTTGTGCTCCACCTCGCCCCGAGTAACAATTTTTTGTTTCCCCGGATGAAAAAATTCCTCAAAAGGAAACATTTTGCCAATGTGGATGGTTGAAACAAAAAATAGCAGAAGCACTAAAAGGCATCAAAATTGATGAGTTCAAAACTGTTTTGAACAGTGGAAAAAACATCTTAATAGTTGTATTGCATCAAACGGAGAGTATTTGAAGGTGACTGAAGTTTAAACATGTAAGAAATAATACACACTTTTTAAATAAATAAATTACAGGGTTTTTTTGGGGTCCCCCCCTTGTACAATAACATGACTAAATATAAATAAAAATAAAACAATAGAACCATGGGTAAAATAATGTAAGCAGTTAATATAAAATAAAAATTAATAACAGAAAAGGGAGAAAAACCATAAACATGCAGACTACAAAACTTATGTAGTCACTATAATTAAGTCTCAGTTTTTACTCTTTGCTTAATAGCAGTCAAACGGAAAAGGGAATTATGGCCAGTTACGTAGTTTTAATTATCAGAGAGGAAAAGAAACTCTTCCTCGGGAGATGCTTAGATTTCTAAGAACTTAGTTCTAAAATATATACTTCATGCACAATTTCTTATCAGCTTTTCCCCATCTATACTTGTAACAGCGTAGACACTATTCTTATCATATATTTCTATAGAAAAAACAGGAAAGTAAAGTAAAACCTTCTAGTAAAGCTTAATAGAGTGGTTCTCACTCTGAGATACACATTTTGCATCCGTTATCTATCACTCCAACTTAAAAGAGCCATCATTTTATTTGCTTATAATTCTGAAGGTCAGCAAACTGGGATGAGCTCAATTGGGCAGTTCTTTTGTCAATACTCGAGCCTTATACTACAGGGGTTCTGGGATGGGGTACATTTATCAGCCGCCTGGGTGATTCTCATGTACTGCCAAGCTTAAAAACCAGTGGTATAGTGCATCATTCTAAACCACAACTCAGTAAAGGCAATTCTTTTCTGGGTGAGGAAAAGATTAAAAGAACTTAAGAAATATGAGACCCAGATTCACCAAAGCCATCTTGAAAAAGAAGAACAAAGTTGGAGGACTCATACTTCCTGATTTCAAATTATACTACAAAGTTTTTACAGTGTGGTATGGCATACAGAAGACATATAGATGAATGAAACAGATTTGAGAGTCCAGAAATAAGCCCTAACATCTACAGTTAATTGATTTTCAACCAGGGTACCAAGATCATACAATGGAGAAAGAATAGTCTTCTCAACAAATGTTGCTGGGACAACTGGATATCCACATGCAAAGGAATGATTTTGGACCCCTTCCTTATATCATATACAAAAAGTAACTCAAAATGGATCATAGACCTCAACATAAGAGCTAAAACTATGTAACTCTTAGAAAAAAGCAGAGGACTGTATACCATGACCAAGTGAGATCCATCCCAGGAATGCAAAATTGTTTTAATGCCCAGTATTCAATTAATATGATTCACACTACTAATAGAATAAAGGGCAAATATCATATGATCATCTCAATAGCTGCAGAAAAGTCATTTCTCAAAATCATGATGTAATCTCTTAATAAACTAGGAATAAAAGGAAACTTCTACAATTTGTTAAAGGACATCTATGAAAACCCCACAGCTAACATTATACTTACTAGTGAAAGAATGAACATGTCATGAAATATTATTCAGCCTTAACTAGGAAGGAAATTCTGAGACATGCTACAGCATGGATGAAACTTGAAGACATTATGCTAAGTGAAATCAGTCACAAAAGGATAGATTCTATCATTCCACTTATATGAAATACCTAGAATAATCAAATTCATAGAAACAGAAAGTAGAATGGTAGTTGCCAGGGAATAGGGGGTTGAGAAATGGGGAGATAGTATTAAATGAACAGAGTTTTAGCTTTGCAATGTAAAAAGAGTTCTGGAGATGGATGATGGTGATGGTTGTACAACGTGAATGGACTTAATGCCACAAAACGGTATACTTAAAAATAGCTAATATAGTAAATTTTGTTGTGTATATTTTATCACAGTTTAAAAGTAAGTAAATAAAATAGTGAAAGACCAACTGGTTTCCCTCTAAGACTGGGGACAAGGAAAGGATATCTGCTCTCACTATTTTTATCCGACATTGCACAGGAAGCCTCATTTAATGTCATTGATTGGTTCTTGGAAACTGACTTTAAGCAAAACAACATGTTACAAAACCAATTTTTTTTCTCAACATTATAAAGAAATTAAATTGACAAAAATGACATTATTCAAGGACCTGTTGTATGTTTAGTTGTGGTTTCTGAGAACTTATAAATGACCTAAGTAAGGACTTACTGTACTAGAGTCTTTAGCCAGTGAAATAATGCAAGAAAAATAAATAAAAGGTATATGGATTGGGAAGGAGGCATATAGATTGTATCCACATGTACAGACAGCATGATGCTGCTTGTAGACAATTCTAAGGAAATTACAAAAAATTACTAGAATTAATAAGCCAAATCATCAAGATGGTGGGACACAAGACAAGTACACAAAAATTAATTGTATATTAATATAGTAACAATGAAAAATCCAAAATTGAAACTAAAAAACAATTCACTAATAAAAACATCAAAAAAATAAAATACTTGGGAATAAATTTAACACAAAAGTGCAATAACCAAACACTAAAAAAGCATTGCTGAGATGTTTATCCAAAGATCTGAATAAATGGAGAGATATATCATGCACATTGATCGGAAGGCTCAATATTGTTAAAAGAGCAAGTCTTCCTAAATTGATCTATAGATTCTACTCAGTCCCTATCGAAATCTCATGAGGCTTTTAAAAATGGAATTTGAAGCCGGGCACTGTGGCTCATGATTGCAATCCCAGCACTTTGGGAGGTAGAGGCTAGAGGATTGCCTGAGCCCAGGGGTTTGAAACCAGCCTGGGCAACTTGGTGAGACTTGTCTCTACAATAAATAAAAAAATTAGCCAGCTGTAGTAGTGCACACCTGTAGTTCCAGCTTCTTGGAAGGCTAGGGTGGAAAGATTGCCTAAGCCCAGCAGGTTGAGGCTGCAGGGGCTGGGAGGGTACCACTGCACTTCAGCCTGGGTGACAGAGTGAGACTCCGACTCAAAAAAAGAAAAAAGAATTTGATAAGCTGACCCTAAGAGTTATATGGAAATGGAAAAAATAATAACAACAACAAGAGCAGAGACAAACAATTTTGATAAAGAAGAAAGTTGGAGGACTTAACCTACCTGACTTCAAAAATTACTATATGAATAAAGCTAATAATCAAGACAATCTTGTATTGGCCTAAGCATAGACATATGGGTCAGTGGAATAGGACATCCAGAAATAAGGCTATACATATATGATCAATTGATATTTAAGAAAGATGCCAAGGCAAAAAGAAAAAGTGCAGCCCTTACCTTACACTAGACACAAAAATGTATCTATACTATACTGATGCTAAAAATCTTTTTTAAAAAAATCCTTTGTTTTATTTCACTCCTAAAGATGGGCCAAATACCTTGAATAGTCTTGTCTTCTATTTCGGACAACTTTGCCAACACTTTTCTATGACCTGATATGTCAAGCTCTGAGTCCCTTGGAAGAAACCCTAACATATTACCGTGGTATCTGCAATGGAAAGAAAGGCTGTGGGATTTATAAGTTGATCCCCAAAATACTAAAAAATCCTAGATGGACTCTGAACTCAGATTTTGTTTTATAGAAGAAAAACTTATTTTCCATCTAAATAATTTGAGAGCTGTGCTAATAATTTCTTGAGTTTAGCTGTGATCATTCTCTCTAGTGTTTCCTGAAGATATGACAAGGAAAACCAACCTTCCCAGGGGGCTTGCTGCTGAATCTCTTTGGCCCTAAAGGGCTAAAAGGGTTTACAAAATTCTAGGTCAGCAGCTGTGGTTTGGGGATTTCACACACTGAAGTACCTAAGTGTGTGCCTATCCAGACAGCCTAAAACATTGCTGATCAGGACCTAGCCTGCCTAAGTGCAATGCCTTCGAGGCAAGCAAAGCCTCAACTAATCTTCTCAAGGCTTTAGTAGACCTAAGGAGCGAATGGGCATGTCTCTCTCTCCAGGGAGGAGCTGTAGACTTGTTCATGTCTGCTGGACTCCTTCCAGCTTCTGGGTAGGTTTTCTTTCTGGCAATTCAGGAATGGGTGTGGAAAGGTTCAAGCTTGTCTTCTCCACCAGTGGCGGAATATCAGCTGACCTGCCCGCACCAGCAGCAACTTGCAGGACCAACACTTCACTTCTTTTATCCAGAGACTTGATACAAAGACAAGCAGGCCTCCTTTTATGAGGCCAATTTTAAAATTGTATTTAAGGCCAGTCATGGTGGCTCACACCTGTAATTCCAGCACTTTGGGAGGCCGAGGCAAGATGATTGCTTGAGCCCAGGAGTTGAAGACTAGCTTGGGCAACATAGAGAGACCTCGTCTTTATAGAAAATTTAAAAATTAGCCAGGCATGGTGACACGCTCCTGTAGTCCCAGCTACTCGGGAGGCTGAAGCAGAAGGATTGCTTGAGCCTAGAAGTTTGAGGCTGTGGTGAGCCATGATCATGCCACTGCACTCAAGCCTGAGCAACAGTAACATGTGGACTCAAAAAAAATAAAATAAAACCACAAAAGTTTACATGGAATATACTTATGTTCTCCTTTTAAATAAAAAAACCATTCTTTTCTTTTTTGAGTTGGAGTCTCACTCTGTCACCTAGTCTGGAGTGCAGTGGCACACACATGGCCACCACAACCTCAACCTGCTAGACTCAGGCTATCCTTCCGCTTCAGACTTACAAGTAGCTGGAAGTACAGGTGTGGGCCACCATGATTTATTGTAGAGATGAGGTCTCATCAAGTTTCCTAGGCTGGTCTCAAACACGTGGCCTCAGGCAATCCTCTCGCCTCGGCCTCCCAAAGTGCTGGGATTACAGGCTTGAGCCACCTTGCCCAACCCATTCTTAATCCATATTTCTTTGGGATAAGGCCACTTAAGTTTGGTCTTGAGCTTGTCCCAATAGCCCTACCAACCTAAGTCTTCCAATCCCTGCCTTGTGGTTCATTTCTTCATCCAACCTGACCCTAAATTCTACTCACATATAAGTCTAGGTTTAGATTTTGCCTTTATTTCTGTTTGACTCCTTGAACCTTGGGAATGTGAATTATAAAGACAAAATTTCATGAGACTAGTTTTTCTCTGCACCCAATATAACAAAAAAACAAGTAAGACCATATTAAAATCTACATTCCTTACTGTTTTTGATGCCTTAGAAATTAATCTAGAGCTGGGCACGGTGGCTTGTGCCTATAGTCTCAGCGTTTTGGAAGGCTGAGGTGAGAGGACTGCCTGAGTCCAGGTATTCGAGATCATCCCGGGCAATTTGGTGAGACCTCGTCTCTACAATAAATCAAAAAAATTAGCTGGGTATGGTGGCATGTACCGAGTTCCAGCTGCTTGAAAGGCTGAGGTGGAAGGATTGTCTGAGCCCAGGAGGCCAAGGCTGTGGTGGCCGTGAGTATGCCACTACACTACAGCCTGAGGGAAAAAGTGATACTCTAACGCCAAAAAAAAAAAATTTATATATAATACATATATTAATCTACAGCTCTAAGCTATCTTTCTTTCTTCCTTCCTTCCTTTCTTTCTTTCTCTTTCTCTCTTTCTTTCTCTTTTTTTTGAATTGGAGTCTCACTCTGTCGCTCAAGCCAAAGTGCAGTGGTATACTCCCGGCCACCACAGCATTGACCTGCTGGGCTCAGGCAATCCTTCTGCCTCAGCCTTCCAAAAGTAGCTGAAACTACAGGCACATGCCACCATGCCCAGTTAATTATTTTGATTTATTATAGGGATGAGGTCTCATCAAGTTGTCCAGGCTGTTCTCAAACCCTGGGCTCAGGCAATCCTCTTGCCTACACCCTCCAAAGTGCTGGGATAACAGGCATGAGTTACAGCGCCTGACCTTAAACTGCTGTTTTAAATTCAAGTATTCCATGTATTTTGATGCTGGACATGAGATACTTAAGAGCAGGCACCTATTCGTAGTTTTTTTTTTTTTTGAGTTGGAGTCTCACTCTGTTGCCCAGACTGGAGTGCAGTGGCTGCTCCTGGCCACCGCAGCCTCGACCTGCTGGGCTCCGGTGATCCTTCTGCCTCAGGCTTCCAAGTAGCTGGAACTATAGGCGCGTGCTACCATGCCCGGCTAATTTTTTGATTTATTGTAGAGATGAGGTCTCGCCAAGTTGCCCAGGCGGGTCTCGAACCCACGGGCTCAGGTAATCCACTCACCTCAGCCTCCCAAGGCACAGGATTACAGGCTGAGCCACTGAGCCCAGCTACCTATTCGTAGTTATAACTCCATCATGTGGCCCACAGTAAGTACTCAATAATTTATGTTCACTGAATATGTAAATATTCCTTCCAATCTGAGAGAATCTAATCAAAGCTTGAGATTAATAAGAGTAATAATAATGAATGTGGTTAATGGCTCAAGATCCTTTACCAGCCCAAATCTCAGGCCTTTAATCCCTTAAAAGACTCTGTTCTCTTGACTGGACCTCACCTTCTCACCTACTGGAATTTCCCTGCAGTCATGGACTCAATCTGCCTTTGTGGTTGCTGCTTCCATCAGCCCTCCCCTGGCTGGCATAAACGTTGCTCTACCATCAAAGGTGGCAATAGGCTGGGCTTGGTAGCTCAGCCTATAATCCCAGCACTTTGGGAGGCCGAGGCAAGTAGATTGCCTGAGCCCACATGTTCAAGACCAGCCCGGGCAACTTGGCAAGACCTCGTCTCTACAGTAAATCAAAAAAATTAGCCAGGTGTGGTAGCGTGCGCCTGTAGTTCTGGCTACTTGGAAGGCTGAGGCAGAAGGATCGCCTGAGCCCAGCAGATTGACGCTGGGGTGGCCGTGAGTGTGCCACTGCACTCTAGCCTGGGCGACAGAGTTAGGCTGACTCAAAAAAAAAAAAAAAAAAAGATGGCAATGGCCTCCCCTTTTCATTGCCTTGAAATCTCATCTCTCTCACCTCCCACCACTCTACCTACTGCAGTCTGCCCAGCCCCATGCTCATATCTCTGCTGAAACCATTCTTGCTGAACTCTGCAGTCACTTTCCAAGTCTTGCCTCACCTAACTTCTTCAAAACATCTGACACGGCTGACTTCCTAGAACTGCCATCTTTGCAGTGCATAATTCTTTCTCTGAGTTTCCCTTGTACCTCTGAATGCCCCTTCCCAGCTTCTTTCTACTCTTCCTCCTTTGCCTGAACCTTAAGTGCTGGAATTCTTCGAGTTTTCCTCCTCAGCTCTCTTCTCTCCTCACCCTGCGGACTCACCTGTCTCATCTCACCCACTCTCTTGTCTGCACAATGTAGCTCCTGCGTGCCAATGACTCCACTCTATCTGCTGAGTGGAATACATATCCAACCACCTATTGAGTAGTCCACTTGGAATGTCCCTCAAGACCCACAGGTCCAAAATGGAACTTAGCTCTTCCTCCCCAAATCTCCCCTTCTCTTGTTTTGTGGTACCCAAGCCAGAAACCTAGGAGTCTCCAGGCCCTTCTGCAACCCCAGATCTAATGAATGGTTCACCAACCCCTGTCTAGTCTCTGGTTACTATTTATCCAGTTATTCTCCAGACTGTGACGTGCATCTGATCATTTCTCTCAATAGCACCCCAGGCCTCTTATAAGGGCAAGCCTCCTTCATGTGCTTTACGGGCCCTTTGGGAACAGGTACCTGCTTCCCTCACTAGCTTCATCCCTTAATAGTCCCTATGGTCCAGTCATACCGATTTTCATTTGAAGTTCTGATGTCTCTCATCTCCGGATAGTTGCATCGATAATTCCATTTCCTGGAAAGTCTCTCGACCTCCTTCACCTGTCCATATAATGCTCCTCCTTAAGGTCTTAGCTGGGACATCTTTTTAAGGGAAGTTTGTCAAAAAGTCTTTCTGATGCTCCAGATCTCTTGGAATATGCTCCTGGTACATATGCTCCAAAAATGACCCATTTTAGCACTGACACACTGTCATTGCCTTCCTACTTGCCTAGTGCTGTGGTTTTAATGTTTGTCTCACCATAACTTTTGTTTAAATTTAATTGCCATTGTAACAGTATTAAGAGGTGAGGTCTTTAAGTAGTGTCTCGGGACCTCATACATGGATTAATGCCCCTGTTAAGAGAGGAGGTTTACCCCTCTTACTCTCTCTCTCTCTCTTTGCCCCTCTGCCTTTCACCATGGAATGACACTGCAAGAAGGCCCTCACATGATGCCAGTCCTTGATCTTGGACTTCCCAGACTCCAGAACTCTGAGGAAACAAATTTCTGCTCTCTATACATTTTTTTTTGAGTCAGAGCCTCACTCTGCCACTCAGGCTGGAGTGCAGTGGCACACTCACGGCCACTGCAGCCTCAACCTGCTGACTCGGACGATCCTTCCGCCTCAGCCTTCCAAGTAGCTGGAACTACAGGAATCTGCCACCACGCCTGGCTAATTTTTTTATGATTTATTGTAGAGATGAGGTCTTGCCAAGCTGCCCAGGCTGCCCTCAAACCCTTAGATTCAGGCAATCCTCTCACCTCTGCTTCCCAAAGTATTAGGATTATAGGCATGAGCCACTGCACCCGGCCTGCTCTTTATAAATTAACAGTCTGTGATATTCTGTTATAACAGCACAAAATGGACTAAGACAGCTGAAAGTTCCAAGTAAGTGACAAGCCCTGGAAAGGCAGGGATCATGTTTCTTTTGTTTACCATTGTATTCCCAGCACCTATGACCTATTTTTAGTTTTTTGAGTAGTCCTGGTTACTTGGGAGGCTGAGGTGGGAGGCTCACTTAAGTGCGGGAGGTAAAGGTTGCAATGAACCTCAGCTCTCTGCTTTTCTCACCCTGCAAACTCACCTATCTGATTTCACCCATAATGCTGGCACTTAGTGATACTCAGTAAAAACACTGAGTAAATGTCAAATAAGTGAATGAATAAAAGAATGAGCTAATAAATGTTCTTCTCTCTTTTTCTAATGACTTTTTGTCTCTTGCCAGAATGAAGCCTATTCCTAATGGATGTCCCCCAGTCCCTATCCAATTTATTTTCTACATTTGTAATAAAATAATCATTCTGAAAAGAAAATCTAGTTATAACATGCTCTGGTTTAAAATCAATGTCAGCTGGGCACGGTGGCTCATGCCTGTAATCCCAGCACCTTGGGAGGTGGAGACAAGAGGATTGCCTGAGTCCACGGGTTCGAGACCCGCCTGGGCAACATGGCAAGACCTCACCTCTACAATAAATTTAAAAAATTACCCAGGCATAGCAGCAGCTATTGGGAAGGCTGAGGCAGAAGGATCACCTGAGCCCAGCAGCTCGAGGCTGCGGTGGCCATGAGCATGCCACGGCACTCCAGCCTGGGTGACAGAGACTCCGACTCAAACAAAAAAAAGAAAAATGTCTGTGCATTTCCAAGATAAACTGCAGACTGAGCATAGTTTCTAGGCCCTTCATGGCTGAGCTCCTGCCTCCTTCCCCTCTCACCATCTCACCCCTCACTAAACACCCAACCCAGCCCCACTGAACTTACTCTTGGTTCTTCCTACAGACCAGGCTCTCTCCTGCCCATGCTCCCCTCTCTCTCCTTGGCTTGATCTACTCATACCTGATCTTTAGGACTCAGGTGAGAAGTCACTTCTTCCAAGAAGCCACCTCTGAGCCCTCCATTGCCTGACAGGTGGAAGTAGGAGCCTCTCTATGGCTCTCATTGCACTGGAAGGCCTCTAGTGGGCCTTCAATCAAGCCAACATCTGCCTACCAGCATCCATCTGCAACTCCTGAGTGCTCAAGAGCCAAGTCCTCGACTTCAATGCACTGGCCTGAGCGGGAAGAGATCATTGACAAAGAGCTATTTTCAAACTGTTTTGAGGACAATTGGAATATCTGCTAGCAATCCTGTGTTAGTATCTCAGCGGTCACATTGTATTTCGAGTCTGTGGGGGAGATAACTGGACAGGCATGCGGAGCCAGGAAGAGAGCAGGGGATAAATACAAGAGGGGCCCTGCTAGACTCAAGATGAGACTGACCACGACTCAAGAAGAATCATTAACTTTACTTTCTGCATCATAAACTTCACTTTAAAGTATAACTAGGAAATTACATAGAATTTATCATATTATTTATTTCAGTTGTCTAAACTTTGGATATAGTTGTTTTTTGTTTTTTGTTTTTTGAGTTGGAGTCTCTGTCGCCCAGACTGGAGTGCAGTGGCTTACTCACGGTCACCCCGGCGTCGACCTGCTGGGCTCTGGTGATCCTTCCACTTCAGCCTTCCAATCAGCCAGAACTACAGGCGCGCACTGCCACCCAGCTAAATTTTTATTTATTGTAGAGACGAGGTCTCACCAAGTTGCCCAGGCTGGTCTCGAACATGTAAACTCAGGTAATCCACTCACCTTGGCATCCCAAAGTGCTGGGATTACAGACTGAGCCACCGAGCCCAGCCTTAGATTTTTTTTTTTTTTTAGTTGGGGGGTCTCATTCTGTCACCCAGGCTGGAGTTCAGTCACATGATCACAGCTCACAACACAGCCTCGATCTCTTGGGCTCAGGTGATCTTTCTGTCTCAGCCTCTCAAGTAGCTGGGACTACAGGCATGTACCACCACACTCAGCTAACTTTTTAATCTTTTGTAGTGATGAGGTCTCACCATGTTGCCCAGGCTGGTCTCAAACAGGCAATCCTCCTACCTCAGCCTCCCAAAGTGCTAGAATTATAGGCTTGAACCATTACACCGGCCAGATGTAGATCATTTTTTGATAGACTTAATTACAGTTGTAAATATCGATATTTTAAAAAGCTCTGACACTTCATACCCATTAGGATGCCTAGTAAAAAAAAAAACAAAGCCGGGCTTGGTGGCTCAGCCTGTAATCCCACGCTTGGGGAGGCTGAGGTGAGTGGATTGCCTGAGTCCACGGGTTTGAGCCTGGGCAACTTGTCGAGACCTCATCTCTACAATAAATCAAAAAATTAGCTGGGTGTGGTAGCGCGCGTGCCTGTAGCTCCCAAGGCTGAGGCGGAAGGATCGCCGGAGCCCAGCAGGTCGAGGCTTCGGTGGCCGGGAGCAGCCACTGCACTCCAGTCTGGGTGACAGAGTGAGACTCCAACTCAAAAAACAAACAAACAAACAAAAAATCAAACAAAAAAGCAGAAAATAACAAGTGTTGGTGAAGATGTGGAGAAATTGGAACCAAAATAGTATGACAGTTCCTCAAAAAATTAAAAATAGAATTACAATATGATCCAGCATTTCCACTTCTGGGTACATACCAAGAAGAATTAAAGCAAGGACCAAAGCAGAGAGCTGTACACCCATATTCATAGGAACATTATTCTTAGTGGTCAAGAGGTAAAAACAACCCAAGTGTCCATCAACAGATCAATAAATGAACAAAAGGTGGCACATGCATACAATGGAATACAATATTATTTTGCCTCACAAAAGAAGGAAATTCTGACATGTTATAGCATGGATGAATCTTGAGGACATTATGATTAGTGAAATAAGTCCATTGAAAATAAATTCTGGGCCAGGAGTGGTGGCTCAAGCCTATAATTTCAGCACTTTGGGAGACCGAGGCGAGAGGGTTGCCTGAGCCTGCGGATTCAAGACCAACCTGGGCAACATGGTGAGACCTTGTCTCGACAATAAATCAAAAATTAGCCGGGCGCCTGTAGTTCCAGCTACTTGGAACCAGCAGGTCGAGGCTGCAGTGCCCAGGAGCATATATTATTTTGCCTCACAAAAGAAGGAAATTCTGACATGTTATAGCATGGATGAATCTTGAGGACATTATGATTAGTGAAATAAGTCCATTGAAAATAAATTCTGGGCCAGGAGTGGTGGCTCAAGCCTATAATTTCAGC
>CAUYQG010135605.1:0-36614 GCA_963574415.1 Tarsius wallacei
TTAGTTCTATATTTTGGTCCTCAAGCTCTGAGATTCTTTCTTCTGCTTGGGTAATTCTGCTTTCCATGCTTATCAGTTTGTTATTTATTTCATTCACAGTATTCTTTATTTCTGTTATCTCAGTTATCAGCTCCTTCCTAGTTTCCTCTTGTCACTCCTCAATTCTTTTTAATCTCTCCATTAATGTCTTGATATCTAGGTTTGTAGTTTGAGACCAGTCATTCTGGGGGCTTTTCATTGTTTGCATTCTGAAGTGAGTTTTTTCAGTGTCTGCCCTCCCAGGGGTCTGGGGAGACCCATATTCTTCTTTTGGTTTTTCTTAATTTGTGTAGATTTTTCTCTCTCTCCCCCTTTCCTTTCCCTTCTTTAATTCTGTTTTTCGGGGAAGGTGGGGTTGCTTTTGCTTCACTTGTGCAATCTTCTGTTCTTTCTTATGAGGGTCCTCTGGCTTTGTTCACTTTGAGGTTGGAGTGTGGGCTGTGGGCTGTACTTTTGCAGTTTTGAGGTTTAATTGATGGGGAAGCTATGATTCAGAATCTATGTGCTGATTCCAGCATCCACCAACTGGTATGAGCCCACTGGAACCTATTTCCCACTGCTTTACAATCTGTCTGTGCAGAAGAATGTGGGTTTGGTCCCCAGAACAAAAGGAGGTATAAAAGAGGAAAATAATGGAGGAAGGGGGGGTCAATAGGATGTTAGAAAGAGAGAAGTGTGAGAGGGAAAACAGACATACATACCAACTAACAGGTGAAAAAGAGACACAAGGCCGGAGAGAAGTGAAAAAAACACGCAAGGAAAATTCCCGAAAGAATACTGGTAGCTACACAAAGACAGACCAATAAAATCATGCCTTTTGATGTGTTTTACCTAACACAAACAGATAGTGTAAGTCAATAAGCAAATAAAAATGAGCAAAACAAACAGTCAAAGTGATAAAATCAAAAGTCAAAATAAGAAATCAGACTAGCTCTGGAATCTTTCCTGAGTGTCTAAAGTCTCTTCAGTTCTGATCTCCAGCCTCTCCCCTTACTTTCATTGCAGACAGCTAAATTTACTGCAGCTTGGGTTTCTTCTTTTGGCCTGCTGCCTGGGAAGTCTGCAATACTTAGTTGCCTTTGTCTGATTCAGCATAGGGGAGGGGCTTTGTCTTCTGTTTAGTGATGTTACCTTAGGAACTGAGGTGGAGGCTGCTCATAGGTAGGCGGGGCAATGCAAATCTCTGCCTGGAGAATGACCGAGGTGGCAGTTTCACTTTTGCAGATCCTCTCCAATCGTCTGGGTCCCTGGGCAATCCACTATGATGGACTGTGGTGGTGTGGGAGGCACCAGGGATCAGCTGCACAGCTGGGCGCTGGATCCGGAGCACCACCAGCAGGCTGGGGTGGAGGAGGGGGTCGGGAGTTCCCTCCTCTGGAGCTGAGAGCCTCCAATCAGCACCTCCTCAAGATATGCTGTTCCCTTACACAAGCATGGGGTCACATGCTCAGTGCCTCAGCCAGGGTGGGGCCAGAGCTCCAGAGCTCCAGAGCTCCAAAACTCCAAAGGGCAGGTGGTGAGCAGCGAGAGTGGCCCTGGATCGCTCACAGGGTATTTCAGCCAGAAATGGAATCGGTATCTCTGAGGGGTGGGCTGCCAGAGCCTCCCTGGGTGACCAGCAGCTTGGTCTGGGCGAGACGATGTAGCCAGGGAGGGAGCCGAGACCTGAGACTTCCGCACACGGGAGTCATGTATAGTGAAGCAGGGGCAGCCGGGGCCCAGCGCCTCGGACCAGTGTGACTGGCGGTGAGCAGGGGGGCGGGGGAAGGAAAGCAAGAGTCTTTTTGGGAACTCACGTTCGGAGAATCTCACAATTCCACCTATGCTGTCGCTCTTACCGGAACTCGCATGTATCTTCTTATGCCAGAGTGTGGTATAGTTTAGGGGCAATGGAGTGTCTATGCATCCACCTTAAAGGCAATACTTTAGTTGCTTTGGCATGGTTGAATCTTTTGCTTAAATAGCACGTTTATACTGTTTTATACTGTTACTGTGGGTTTGCTGTGCGGTCCTCTTGCTGATCTTTTCCTTTTGGGGGGAGGAAGAACTGTTTTTATCATAATGTAACCCCATCAAATTAAAGGGAAATAAAAGAGTGCATAGAATAAACCCTGAAGATAATTTGTGACTTCCTACTTTTAGAAATAAATACCTTTTATGAAAGAGATAGTAAAAACAAAAAAATGAGCAATTTATTTTAAACAGTCAAAATTATTTCTTGTACTCTGAAACACAATCGTAACCCTTTAAGTCTTATAAGATTAATGCAGTCTATATTTCAGATGAAATTAAAGCATATAGTGATATTCCTTTTTGATAATTCTACAAGGTACCTTTCCCCACAATAATTACTGTTTTTCAGGCTTTACTTTTCTGGCCATGCTAATATAATACACTCCTGAAATGTCCACTCTATCTTCAAGCTTGAGTTATTTTCTTAGAAATGCTTGACAAAATCTTCCTTTCTATTGCCTGTTTTTCTGTGAATCCAGCATTGAAGAACACATAGACCATGCTATTAGGTTGATCAGGCTTGGCACTTTTGTATGCGCAATTGTTTCATCTTTCTGCCATATGTAAATTATCACTAAAAGATGTTAATAAATGTGATGATTGTTGGGTGTGCTTTCTGGTTGATGTGAAAAATAACACTGTTGAGGAAATGCTAATGTTCATCAATAAGTATTGATTAAGGCATCAAGCCAGCCAAGCTTTAAGCTAAAGAAGTAAATCTTTTTATTTTTTCAAAAAAGAAGTCAATTTTAGCTGCAAACATTGAGGAGAATTTAATTTGTAGCTAACAGCATTTTGCTATTGCTTCTTAGTCTAGAAAACTGCCACGTCCACATTATTTGCAGTGTTTTGTGCTTTAAAAATCTCTAACATGTTTTTATCATTTTCTTTTGGTGTCTAGAAAAATGTGAACATATGATTTTGCCGAAATCTTGAGATATGTTTAATTGGGTTATCTTTCTTAAAATAGAAAACAGGCCGGGCTCAGTTGCTCAGCCTGTAATCCTGCGCCTTTGGGAGGCTGAGGTGAGTGGATTGCCTGAGGCTGCGGGTTCGAGACCCACATGGGCAACTTGGTGAGACCTCATCTCTACAATAAATCAAAAAATTAGCTAGGCGTGGTAGCGCGTGCCTGTAGTTCCAGCTACTTGGAAGGCTGAGGCAGAAGGATTGCCGGAGCCCAGCAGATTGAGGCTTCGGTGGCCAGGAGCGGCCACTGCACTCCAGTCTGGGTGACAGAGTGAGACTCCAACTCAAAAAAAAAAAATTGAATTAAAATAAAATAGAAAACAGTCATTTTCCTTCATTTGGTGTTTGTAGTATACACAGTTTCCTGAATTATTAGCTTTCAAAATATTACATTTGACAGAAGTCAAAAGAACATTAGAAATAATATTCCAGGGACTAGGCACTTACATTTGACAAGAATATGACTCTACAGCTATGCTCATGAAGGTCAAAGGTAATAGAGTCACCTTTGTGTCTAAATCTCATTTCTGCCACTACTGGCTTCGTACTTTGGGAAAAATTCTTTAATCTCTCTAAGACTCGGTTTTCTCATTAGTGAAATGAAGACTATAATACTATCCCATTTGATTGTGAAGATTAAGTGACTTGTTCATATACAAGTATAATACCTGTAACCTAGACCCAGGCACACTGTCAATGGCCTCAGTAAAAGTTGAAGGAAATTGTGTAGTAGTTCTGCTGCTCTGTTTTGTTTTATCCTTCCTCTCTCCCTTACTAGTTGTATAGTTTGGGGCATGTCACTTCACCTTATTGACCTTTGCATTTTTTTAAAAATTGGAAACGTGTGAACTCTTAAAATCTGACTAACCTACCTCAGTTTCCGGGTTTACCTGCAAGCTTCTATCAACTCTGGGTGAAAAGCAACTTTCTTGAAAAAAGGAAAGGACTTATCAAGAAGCTGGGAGTCGAGATCGACCTAGAGGTTGCTGCTCTGATCCTGCTTAAGTTGCTCAATTGTGAGGAATGCAGTTACTGGACAGCTGAATGTGATGGTTAATATTAGGTGTCAATTTTACTAGAGTGAGGGATGTTTAGGTGACTGGTGAAGATTGTTTCTGGATGTGCCTGTGAGGATGTTTCCAGAGAGACTGGCATGTGAGTCAGTGGACTGAGAAAGATCAACACTTAATGTGGGTGGGCACCATCCAATTGCCTGCCAGAGTGGCTACTACAAAGCAAGTGGAAGAAGCAGGATAAATAACTGGCTGAGTATCCTCCCATTCTCTCCCACCCTGGCAGGATGCTTTGCTTCCTCTCCTCCTGCCTTTGGACATCAGACTCCGGATTCTTCAGTCTCTGGATTCTGGGACTTGTACCAGGGACTTGCACTACTTCTTGGGCCTTCTGCTTCAGAAAGAGGTCTGCACTGTCGAGTTCCTTGGTTTTGAGACCTTGAGACTTGGGCTGAGCCATTCCTGGCTTTTCTCCTTGTCCAGCTTGCAGACAGCCTATCAGAGGACTCTGCCTTGTAATCATGTGAGCCAACCCCCCCCATTACATTCCCTTTTATATACATATACACATATCTAGTGGTTCTGTCCCTTTGGAGAACCCTGACTAAAACACTAAGGTGTTGCTATTCTCAGGTGACCCTGGTCAGTGGCCTGTCAAGGTAGGGGTAGTCCAGAGAAGATCCTTTGCAGGTGGCCCCCTTGAGTGAGCAAGCGGTGATGCAAGGCTGGCTATTTCCATTGCCACCCCACAAGAAACCTCTCTGGTGGGCAATCTTTGCTTGGTGATGCTCCAGGACCGGCAGAGACCTCAGATTTGTATGGTGCTCTCACAGCTATCTCTACCCAGTCCTGCTTCTGCCCTTTTCTTTTCATAGATCTCATTCCCCAATATACCTTTCTCATACCTATCTCAGTTTCATTCAGTATCTGTGTCCTAGAGCACTCCACTTGAAACAAGAGCCAAGGATAAGAAGGCAAGACCATCTAGCCATCATCAAGAATTGGGCAGAGTGACCAGTAGACCCTGAGAATCAGATGAGGCAGAGTGTCAAGCTAGACCCAAGTAGAGCAGGTCAGCTAAGGCTCAGCCAAGGCTGTGTAGGAGAGGGGTTTTGCATCAAAGCACCAAATTAGAGTAAAAGTGCCATGGAAACTCCAAGGCACTGTTCGAGTGTAAGCAATCTTTTAAATCTGGCTCAATTTTGTACTCTGAAGCATCTACCTAACAAGGTTTCCTGGGGGTTGGACACTGATTGCAGACTTTCTTCTATTGGCAAAGATGGTGTTATTTTAAAAAGCAATCTTATGCTCAGGAGGTTGAGGTGGGAAGACTGCTGAGACCAGGAGTTTGATACCAACTCGGGCAACATCTCTAAACAAAAATAAAAAATTAAATTAAATTAATAAAATAAAAAAGCAGTCCTAGATTGTTGGCTATTTACTTCCCCAAATCTCCTGGGTAAAAGCTACCAGAGGTACAGGCCCCAGCTTGGACCCATTTCCAAACACAAAGTTTTTAGGGACCACTCTGAGATCTGGTAAGATTGCTCATGACCCTGTAATCAGCATCTTGGACCAGAACTGGGTCAGATGTGTGGTGGCAATATTCTGGAGGGGACAAGGTAAGCCACAACTATCCCCTAGTGTGGACATAGACCTTTTGTTTATATAAGTTGAATGATTCATGCCTAGCCTGTTGTTACAAACTTTGCACCTAAGAGTTAATGCGACAGCAATAAAATGCAGGATATATGGAATGAACACAGGACCTTTGAGACCTGTGAAGTTTAGGACTTTTCTCTGGGCTGCCAGACCCAGATTTTTACCTGAAGGAAAAACATGCTTCCACTGATTGTTTGAATGACTAGTGTTTAAGCAACAGAAGATAAGAAAGCAAAATGTCAGAATTTACCTTCAGTAACTCCATCTCTCTGTATCGAAACTTTATAAGAAAGTTTCTGTTGAAAAATGAACAGATAAATTATTAATTATAGTGCAAGAACAGAACAGATCTATGGCATTTCAATGAGCATTTGGTAAAGGGTATATGGGGAAAATGCACCATTACATTCATTGTTTTTGTGCCTCTAAGACAGAGGCACTCTTTTAAAACTATATAACATTTTGGCTTCACTATATTTGTAGAATAAATACAAAATACACCTGCACTTTTTTTTTTTTTTTGGCAAGGGCCCTTATGTGACCAATTTTTATAAAACATCTCAGTTTAATGTGTAGCAGGACAAATTAGCTGTAAAGATGTGCCCCATTCATGGTGCTGTGTTTTCCACTATAAAGATATACAGAAATGTTCAAGTGACGGGTGTAAAGAAAATCTGTATTTTCAATCTTAGAAAGTGTGGAAAACATTATGAAAATGGTAAAAGCTATTGTGATAGTTAGAAATATAAAAATGTAAGATTTGGTTTTTTGGTTTTCTTACTTGTATTTTCGTACTTGTATTGTGTATGTTGAATTTAGAAATATAATTATGTTTAAAGATGTTGCAGGTTTTGTACAGATTTTGAAGTTAACTTAATTTCATTTGATTTCATGTTTGTCACACCTAAAACTTTGTTCATATCCTAAGAATAACAACTGAGCTGTAGAATATATTCTAAGCATCATAGTTTAAGTGATAGTAAATTACTCTGAATCTGACCATTTCTTTTTAGTGTTAAGTAAATGTATAAAGCACCTTAGGAGTAACAAAAGAAAGTTAAAAAAATAAACTTAAGCCACCTTTGTCAAATCAGCTCAATTATTTGGTTATCACTATAAAGTTTCTTTTTTGATGCATCTTTGCATATATATTTTTTATTTCATAGTACAGTGTTTTATTTGACAGATGTGAGGGATAATTTCTGCAAGGGGGAGACTCCTGGAATCTAGTTCTACTATTCCCAGTGGATTTTGTGACCGGGCCCATCACTGAAGCTTGCTAAGTCTTGGTCTCCTTATGCTCAAATGGAGGGGCTAAATCTATAGAGGCTGAAAAAAATCTTTCTTTTTCTGAACTTCGATAATTTTCTACTCTTTCCCATGACTATTATTTCTTAATTATCTGTGTTCACAAACACAGATAAAAATTTCACATGAAACAGAACCCAGAGGTCTATGAAGTAAACCAGAAAAAGAATCCAAGACAATATTATGCTAAATCCCTGCCACTGTAGGCCAGCTACATTCTTGGGTAGACCCCTTAGGAGTGTCTACCACTCGCAAACCTTTGAAAGTAACTTTCACAGCATCAAATCCTGAGAGGTCCTGCCTGTTCCATAATCCTTTCAAAGGTGGTAGAAGTGGAGTCTCATTTTCATTACTTTGTGCCTTGAATTCAAGAGATTTGCAGCAGTTATGAATTTTCTGACAGCAAAATTATTCTCTTTCCTAGTAAGCTTTTTACTTGCCTTTGCTTTATACTTGTAAGCAGAGAGGCACTGGGATTAGCTGGGTCATTTGGGAAAGAATGTCGGCCAGATGTACACTGTATGATTCACATATTGTTATTGCTGAAGACACACCATTTTTTTCATCTTTAGCAAGTTTGACAGTTGAATCCAAACACATTTTCATTGATTGCAGTGTTAGTTATATTTCCAGATACTTTAAGAGCCCCAGTGATAATTGTTTCATAAAGAAAGAGTTTCTTTTTTCTACAGGAAGCCCTCTGAGGCCAATGTGGCTCTTCCCCAAGGACTTCCTATAGAGCTTGAGTGATGGTATATGCTCAACTCATTCTTTTCTTGCCTGTTCTTGAAGGCAACTACTAGAAAAGGCAGTCAGTTGAAGCTTACAAACTAGAAAAAATGTGGATTTTATTTTGGGGGAAGTTCTCACATGAAAGATTCAGTATTCTTCAGTATTCTCTGAATATCAAAATTTGTTTTGCTTTTGATATCAAGAAGAATGTTTTTCTGTTCTTCTATCTACAGATTATAGCAATCAATACCAGAAATAATTTTACAGTTGCATGGGGTCATTGTATGATTTATATAAATGGCATAAACATGTATTATAAAAATAGCACAAGCACCAAAGAATATGGCCACTTACTAACTGTGGAACATCTGGAGAGAAGTTGACATCTCAGAGACTCAATTCCCTTGTCTGTGAATTAGCCACTACCACCTCATAACACTACGGTAAAAATCAAATGAGAGAATGTGTGTGAACTGTAGCATAGCACAGTGCTTGGCCAACAGTTCACTCTACAAATTAAATGATAATTTATTTTGTCATGGACAAACATTTTCTTGCCCATTCTTGAAGGCAACTGTTTCCATTGTCTGAATCATATTAACCACTTTAAATAATATTTTATAATCTAACTTAAGAAATGTTTCTTAAGTGGGGAAGAAAAGTTTGACAAAATATATTACTCTGGAAATTTTCCTCTTTATTCTGGGAAACTACAAACATTTATGACCAACTGATGAGTGAACTTGGTACATGTCATTGGAAATGCCTTTTTTCCCCTATCCTTAAAAATAATATAGGGTTCTGATATTAAGAAATGTTTTAAACTGCTTCCTTCTTTAAAAAAAAAATCTTATAGGCAAGTAGTATAGATTAACTCACTAATACTTACAAATTGCTATATAAATGCTAATTACCAATGCAATTATGGCTTACCATATTGACACTAAACTGAGAAAAAAACATAATATCTAAATCCAGGAGCAAAGATAAGAGCCTTTTTCTATAAATGCCTCTGGGAAAATTCTTCCTTACTAGACAGAAAGAGATAATTAAAAAAGTATCTTTTTTTCATAATTCCTCTCCTAAATGAATCTTTGCTTAGTATACCCCATAAAAGCTGTCTTTGTCATACCCTAGCCTCACCTGCGATCCAGTTCTATGACATTTTTTATTCTTAGTTGATAAGCAGCTAAGCCAGACACTCAAACTCTCTGTCCACATTAAACACATAATCATCTAGCAATATTTTGCAGATAGACAGTATTCTAGAAATGTTTACAGGGGAGTGGTTATAGCATAATCCTTTAAGACTTTATAATTGACTGGGACTTTGTAAACCTGAAAAGTTTATTCATAAAGATTTCAATTTAACTTTCCTAAAATTTGCCAACTCTTTGAAGGTGAAAATATGTCACTTGTGTTTTGGAACAACTAAAAAGTCACTGATTCCAGTAATACTTGATCCACATTAGTTCTTAGAGTATACCATGATTCTTAATTCCTTTTTAGCAGGGACAAAAGAATAAACTTGGCTGAAGTAGATAAGGAAAAACTAGATCAAAAGTGATCCATAATATAACCTGGAAGGTATCATTCACACTATAGTCTACATGAATGGTGCCCCCTAGAGTCGTGCAGAGTACAGCCTGCACAGCTATATGTGGTGTCCCTGCTACAGCTCCATCTACTTAACTTTACACCTGACACACACACACACACACACACACACACACACACACACACACACACACACACACACAGTAACTCATGATGCATGACATCATATCCACTGCTCTGTGCTAGGCAGTTATTCCCTCCTCCAATCTAAACTTGCCCTGCTTCTGTTCAGGTTCTCGTATTCCTGGTTCTTTTCACAAGCTATGTAAGCAGGACTGACAAGGAATATAGAAAAGAGAAATGGGGGCATCTGACAGCTGTGTTCGGAAGCTAGATGCAAAGGTGTTTCCAGACACTGTCTGGGAGGGGAGCGTGGAAGAGTATCAGGGTACTCACAGTTTTCTCATGGGCCCAGGAGCACTTAGGCACAGCGTTCATTATCTTGGGGAGGAAAAAGAATAAATCAGTGCTTTCACATTCAGCTAAATTACCCTTAAAAGACCTTACCACTTCAGTTGGCTTCCCCAGCTGAGTCATGGCTTCCTGAGCAGCCAGGGGGCCTAATGAAGACTCTGTGGGTGGCTCTGTATGGGGCAATAACACAGTGCTAATCCCAACAACTTGGACTTGGGCTTTTAAAAAAGAACAACAAGCCCAGTTGATTGATGGTGTTATTTTGGCCTTTCGTGGGGGAGAAACTCACTTTGAGAGTATGGGGAAACAGACTCTTGTTGTGGTGCTCAGGGCTTATAGACCCAGGGAGGATTTTGAAGGGAAGAATGTCATGTGCCCAGCATTCTAGGGCATACCTGAGGGGAAGCCTTATCTGGCAACAAGAAGGGCCAGGCTCTGCAGAGGGTGCGGATGTAAGTATGGCTTGTCTGTGTGTACTATACTGTGAACCCTCAGCCTTCTCCCATGTATGCACACTCACACGTGCTCATCACTTCTTCCAGGGATGGGAGACTCAAGAAAAATAAAAATAAACCACGGCTACCACCTTTTTTGACTGCCAAAAATGACCCATAAAGCAGTCATAATTTTGTTAGAATATTATGGATCTTTCAAACAAAATGTAAAACTATAAAGATTTCTGGAATATGTACACATCATATGTTATATTGGTAAAGAAGCTACTGGTTGCAGGAAACAGAACTACTTCAAGGCAGCTTAAGGGAAAGTGAAAGGGAGTCATAGGTAGGGGAAAGTTCATGGAAGGTCATCAGGCTATTTCGTGGAACACAAGAGCAGAGAGGCTGCTGGCCATGTGAACTGGAAGCTAGACTGGAGCAGAGGGGAGCTCTGCATGGATGGATGGCTTTTGCCCACAGTGCTCATGCCTCTTGAGGTGCAGACATGACCTCCCTACCTTGGTCCTAAATGTTATATATTTCATTCCAGGCACAAAAAAGATTTCTGTTTTTATCCCAGTCTACACAATTGCCAAGGAAGAACCGGAGTTACGGGTTAGGGTTAGGTGTGACCTCTGGTCAATCACCTGTGGGAGGGGCACAGAGCCTGGGGAAGGATCCTGATTTACCCAGCTCGGGTCTCTTCAGCCTGAAAAAGTGAATTCTATTTAACCTTCTGCTGGAATCCCTCTTCATCCATGAAAACATATAGTAGATCAGAAATATCAAGGGTTTAGAATTAGGAAAACATGAGTATCAGAACTCGCTGTTCCACTTACTACTTATGTAACTCTGGACAAATCATTTAATCTCCCTAAAATTCAACTTCCTTGTCAATAGAATTGTACTAAAAATATCAGCTATACAGCATTGCCAATCTAAAAGGATCCTGAGTAAGACCTTTCCTTATACTCAAAAATGAGGTCAAAAAGACATGTGAAAAAATTCACATTCTCTGGCACAATAGTTCTCAAAGTGAATACTGGCACCATAAACATCAACCTCACCTGAGAAGTTATAGAAATGTGAATTATCAAACTCCACCTAGACTTACTGCATCAGAAACATTGGGGGTGGGACGCAGCAATCTGTATTTTAATAAGCTCTCCAGAGGATGCATACTGAAGATTGAGAATCTCTGCTCAAACTAGAGGGAGCTTCCAAAGAGCCTCCCAAATGGACAACACACTCTGGGCAGAGGTCGCTTGGCTCTAGTACTCCCAGTCGCCATCTTAACAACAGTCTTTAGAAGCAGACTATGGGGAGGGTAGAGACAGAAAGGAACTTCTGGAATTCAGTGTTTGCAATACTGGAGGTCTAGTGCAATGTTCTTGGGAAGAAGTGAGTTCTCTTTGTCCCACGCCAAGTAAAGATTAAAGACTGAGGAGCGTTTGAAAGAATGGGAAGAATAGATCTCCCTAGCCAGGTGCTGTACAGCTGTGGAAAATTGCAGACCTGCCCTGATGGTAGCCCTATAGGAGGAAGTTCTTGGGAGAATATCTCTCCTCTCCCAGAGCTTCTAGACCCTGAAGAGAAAGGGAGAAGCAGAAGGAAACAACAGACCATATCCTTTCTTACTGAAGGCAAGGCTAACCAGATAGGCAGGGGTGAGCAGAAGGTTTAAAACTGTAATGACACTGTTCCAATAATTGGAGGTAAATGGACGCTATATGATGTGATCCATATGGCATGCAGCAATGAAAAGAGAGGTGCAGAAGAGCAGAGTTAAAGACAATCAGTAAAAAAAAATGTTTGAAATGCTGTTCAGAAAATAAATAAACACCGTGGATGCTTAATAAATAGCTCCACCTTATTGAATGCCTACATGGGCTAGACGCTTTGTTAAGCAACTAAGAAAAAAGGATCACATTAACTTTTTATGGCAACCTCGTGAGGAAGTTATCATAACCCCATGTTATAGAGAAGAAAACTGAGGCCCAGAGAAGGAGAGCTAAGTTGCCAAAAGCCACACAGTGAGTCAGCAGAACCAAGCCTGGGCTGCCATGTGCCTCTCTCTGACACTGAAGCCACATTGTAACCACTGCTTCTTCAGGGCAGCGATTTTAATAATACGTTAATCCCTAAATCGAGGATATTACTCATTTCCTTCTGGGATGGAATCCCTGAGCATTCCAGATTGCAGATCTGGGATGGTGAGACTGTCTCTCTGTTCTTCATGAGTCCATGCCAATCCCCACACAGGGGTCCTGACCAGCGGGAGTCTCAGCACTGCTGTCAGAACTGGGAGTCTGTTTTGCTGAGCTGGCATTTACATGGCCCTATTTTGCTACTTAAAATTCAAGGTAAAGATAAAGTTCAAGTGTTCACTTCAGCTTCTCAGGCAAAGATCTGGATATGGTGGAGCCTTAGATGGAGTAACCTGGACTCCACTCAGGACAGACAGTCACTTGCTTTGGGAGTAGGGAACTGTGCTTACCGGCATCCTCTGGCCCTGCAAGTAAAATCAAAGCTGTTCATTGCCTGTCTCTCCCTCGCACACACTCCAGGGTACAAGCATGAATCACAGATTTCCAAATAACAAATATGAACTTAAAAAAAAAACAACACCTACTGCATAACCCAAGGTCTTCTAACCTCCCTCTCCAGCTGTCTATTAAGTGGGATTCTGACTAGCTAAGGGGGAGGGGTTGGTGAAGGGGAGAGAGTGCTATTAAATCAGGCTCCAGGAGGCTCGACACTTGCAGCAATTTGTAGTGAAATTACCAGCTGAACTTGGTTTAGAACCTGGCTTGAGCCCTCCCTGAAGGGTGTGGTGTCAGAGCCCAGCAATTTGCTGTGGGTGAAAGCCTTGTGGTTGATTACTGGGCTAGGAACAGGTCAGTGAAAACTAAAGGGGCAGGAGGAAGCACCAGAAAGCCTTACAGCTGTAAGAAGCTGTGCTTGGGTCACTCTGGTTCCTTTTGCAGCCTCTGGAAACACAGTGTTATTAATTCCAATAAAACAGCAGGTCTTCAAATAGCATCCTTTCATTCAATGTCATTTCATTACAACCTTGATAAAAAAAAAAAAATCAATTTCCAGCCTGGGCCACTGTCTGTGTGGAGTTTGCATGTTCTCCCTATGTCTGCCTGTATTTTCTCTGGGTATTCTGGTTTCCTCTTACACCCAAAGATGTACATGTTTAAGTTCCTTGGTGTGTCTACATGGCCCGAGTGGGAGTGGGTGTGTGCATTAGCGATGGGATGGCCTTCTGTGTAAGGTAATTTCTACCTGGTACCTTGAGCTGCTGGGATAGGCTCCAGCCACCCATGTCTCTGGACTGTAATAACTGGGTAAATAATCATCTTGCTTGTTTTTATTAATCTTCTTAAATGCATGTATTGCTCACATTTATTATAATGTTTAATATTAAAAATGTTTTGGGTCTTTATTGAGAAGTCTGATGATATTTTTGTGACCAGAAATGTGCTACGGAAACTTAACTCTTGTTTACCTTAATTCGCCCATTGTATATTTTGCCTAAGGCCACAGTTTCCAAGAACCAAAAGAGGGTGTTAAATGAGGACTTACTGTATTAGATGCACAGGGTGACTAGCTTGCAAAAGAGGCCCAACAGTGTCCTATTTGGGATAGAGGCCAGTCTCACATGTCAAATTTACAAAAGGAGTTTAGCTGTTGAGGAGTCAGCTCTTCCTTCCAAGGATCCGCCTCTCCTTGTCCAGAAAGCTTATGTCACCCAAAGGGACTGTGTCCTGATAGGAAAGGTATGCTATCCCACCTGGGGGAGGGCAGAGTAAAAACTTAAAGCCCAGTAGAACTCAGAATCTTCTTCCCAGCTTTAAGTGGCTCACAAAATATTAATTAATGCCCACACTTCATACTTGTAAATATGTATGTACATTTACTGTTGATAAAATACTATATTAGGTCTTATATCATTTAAAATTTATAGCTAACCTGGGTGTGGCACTTTTAAGTCTCATTTGACAAAAGAGCAAGGAAAACATCCAAGTGTTTGCCCCAGCAGGTACAGGAATGAATGATATTAGGTCACAATTCCAGTGGGGCCTCCAAAATGTTAGGTCAGACCTGCTAGGGTGGTATTTGGTCTGCTATCCGGTGCCATGCAAAAGATACAAAGAATTGCAGAAGTTAGATTGGAAAATAATAGTTTGTTTAGAAAGTAAATTAGAGAGAGAGATTGATTCACCTCCGCAAGGTTGGTGGGGGGACAAAGCTAGGCAACATAGCGGCCATAGTTCAAAGAACCACATGGACACATCAGAGTTTAACAAAACAATGGCAAATGGCTGCTTGAGATTGATTGCTTTTGATGGGGGGCAAGTTGCTATCATGACAAGGCCAGGTAAGTACAGGTATTAATGTCAGGTAATAGATGACAGGCAGATAGGTGAGTTAGTTGCATGACTATTGCCATGTCCATGAGGTCTGACTGAGTCATGAAGGTCACAGAGGACTGATTAGTTTTACTTGGTTTTTACGGGTGGAGGCAAATACTTGAAATATAAAAGTTAATTTGTACAAAACATGCTGGGGAGGGGACTGCAAGACAATTATCAGTAGTTACCTCTGAGAAACTGGTTATGTCCTTGGCTAGAGATTAGAGGGTAAATTAAAGTGAACTACTAGAAAAACATGACAAAGCTAAGCAATGTTAAAATGGCTACTCTTTGGCTATATGATTCCATCTTATGTCCTTTCAAATGGCGTAAGATTGATGTTGAAAGATTTGTCCAGTATGCTTATCAATATTCTGTAAAATATATTTCAAGTCAGATCTTTAAAAAAATTTGTGCTCATAAAAAAAAACCAAAACCTACAAGTAGTATCTTTTCTTGGAAGACAGAGTCCCTGTCTCTAACGATTATGGGGTCATGTGACTTCACAGACTTCCCTTTCCTCTAGGTTGCCAGGAGGGCCAGAGCGACGATGGTAGGAAGTTGTTGCAACTTTATGAGCCCTCATACTTAGCAAATTTGCTTGCTTCTTTCTTTGAGCTGGTTTTTATTTACTTCTATTTAACCTGTTTAAATACAGAGACCCCAGATTCTTTGAGAACTGAGGTCAATGTGAATAAATACATGAATAAAATAAAAAACAAACAAACAGAAATATGAGTGACAGAGCCCGGCCTCAAAGCAGGCCTCCTGATTCCAAGAGTATTTCCCCATTACCACATGACGTACTCCAGCATTTCTGCCAGAAAATCCCAGGAGCAGACGTGTTTTGGTCCCTGAGAGATGGGGTAGCAGGGGAACTTGGACCACTGTGGCTGTATTACTGTGTACCTTCCTGGGCAGCAGGGAGCTCAGGCTTTATCACAGAAGAATGGTGTGGAAGTTGCTGAACACATGCCACCGATTTTCTCTCTCAGGAGCAACCCAGCAGTCTTTTCTTGAGGGGGAAATTTAATTAGAAGAAATTTGAAAACATATTTGGAAAGAAAGGTAGGGCAGTTATTCTTTAATTAGATAGACGCTGGTTTTAATCACCTTCCTGGCAGTGTATCCCCTAGGGAGGCTGGTGCTTGTGCAAATGAAGACTTGAGCACGAATTAGAAAATGAGCTTTGGTTTGGACATCCCTCCCGGTTGGACTGGCTACCACATGCAATCCTAAATTCCAGCCTTGTAGGACTATTTTCAGATCTCCAAATCTTACGTCCATCAGTGTGTCGCTGCTTCTAGCCAGCTGGAGCCAAAGAGCCGATTATTTGGTCTGTGGCTGCCCTGGGTCAGAACAACAAGCATGCTCAAGAATCTTCTGCTGGAAAATTCCATGCTCCTCAGGCCCTTTTTCCATGAAGGAGCCTGTGTGTGAGTGTGTATGTTCGAGAGTATTTACACATATATATGTGAGATTGTGCATGTGAGTGCCTGAGGGTGGATGAGCAAGTGTGCAGGCGTGTGTGTGTGTGTGTGTGTGTGTGTGTTGGAGTGTCAATGTGTGTGTACCTGTATGTGCATGTATGTTTGTGTATGTGTGCCTGTGTGAGTGTGTGAGACTGTGTGTGAGTATGTGCATATCAGTGACTGAGTGTATGAGTGAGCTTTTGAGTGGCTGTGCATGTGAGTGCATGTGTTTTTGTTGCAGTCTCTTTAGTCGCATTGAGAGGAAGGAGGGGGAGAGGAGAATGAAACCAGAACAGGCAACTTTCTTGAACTTGCCCTAACCTGACAGAGACAAGAACATGAAACTAAAACTGTCGGCCTCTGTGAAAGCACATCCCCATCTGCTCCACACACCTAACTGTTCTTAAATGAATAAAGCAAGGCAGACAACCACAATTCCCTAGAAAACAAGGTAAGTGAGTAATCTTCCCATCCAGCTCCCCACATGAAGCTCCACAGGGAGACAAGCATGTGGAACAGCCTGCAGTTGGGTTCCCAACATGTTCTCATCCGCCCCAGCTTGTTCTGAATTTCACAGATGAGATTGTGAAGCCAGAGGGTCTTAGGGAGCAGCAGGTCCAATGACATCATTTTGACTATAAGAGAGTTGAGTCCCTGAGGAGGTCTTGTTTCCCTCATTTACTGAGAGCACAGAACACGTCAAGGGCAGAACTGGGGCCGAACCCCAGTGTTCATGGTGTGCTTTTGGAAGATAATTGATTCTGGTTGCCTCAGAAATGCCTGCTTGAGCAAGACTTGTCCTGACTTAAGGTTAATCCCTTCTTCCCATCCCTTCAGAGGCTTCTAGCTCATGACTGGATTATTTATGCTGTATTATCACTGGTCTCCTTTTGCACGCCATTCTATAGATCACTTTCCTCAATCAACTTTAAAATTGCCTTGAGTATGTTATATCCCTGTTCCGAGATAGGGACTCATCATTATGTAGAAAATAAAATCCAAGATACTTAGTTTGTAGCCAAGATCCATTACAATCTAATTCCCACCTACCTTTTTCCTATATATCTTTACCTTTATCAAAACTAATCTGCTAATTGCATAAATGACACACTCTACATATTCATTCTTTTTATTCAACAAATACATATCAAGTACTTTCATGTCCCAGTCTGCACACTAGATACCATAATAATAACACGTTTAATAAGCACCTGCTGTGTACTAGGTATGCTTCTAAATTCTCTCTAGGAAATAATTAATGTACAGGGCTTCTGTACATAACTTCAGGGGTGCCATGTACATAGATGGCAATATGATGGTGCCTCTTGGATTTTGTAGCTTATCAGCTCTACATGTGGCCTTTGTGATTATATTAAACTCATTTTATGGTTGAGAGAACTAAGGCACAGCATGGGCATTGAAACCTGGGAGCCTGAAATCAGAACCATTATATATAATTCACATTATTATTTTCTGCATTTCCTCATGAAGATTATGGACTTTTCTGCCTTTAATTTGTTTATATGCAAGTGCTAGAGCTGATGCAGAGAATTAGCCACCTGGCCTTTGTCAAGGCATGCCTGCGTCTTCTATTTCTTCTGTAGCCACATCAACCCATTTAAATTCTAGACTGGAGTCAATGTTCTGTCACTGAATAAGCCTGAATTTTGACATCTGACAAGCCTTAGTCCAAATTTTGGCTCTGTTTATTAGCCTATATAATAGTTACCAAATTAGTTAACTTTATACATAAATTTCTCATTCATTGAAAGGTTCTAATATATACATACTTTGCAGAATTTGTAGATACATTAAAATACAATGGAAAACAGAGTGTTCATTATAGTACCTGCCCTACAATCTGATACTCAATGAACATTAGCCATTTCTTCCCATTGTTGAACTCAGATTGGGAGAAAGGTTGCCATTCCTGCTGTGAGAGTCTTCTTTGCGGCATATGGTTAGAACAATTAAGCCATTCTCAGAGAAATAAATAAGGTAATGGATATACTAGCAAAGATCTGCCTCTCATGTCTCTGTCTAATTAGATTACTTTTGGGTCAGTTCTGAAAAAATTTCATCCCCAAGTCACTGTTTGTGTTCATTTCTGAAATACAATCCAGGGATTTAAAGAGAGAAATTGTGCCCTCCAATGCCCATGCTCCTGGGAAGGATCTTATTATACTTCCCCTATTTCTGTCCTAGTAACTTCCCACACCCTACCAATGGCAGTACAGTAAGTTTGGAGGATTTAAGCGTACCACTCAATACACAATTGAGATAATTCACAAGTACACAGCTACTATTATTAAAGTCACCTTGCACATAATAATTGCCAAACAGTCTTTTTCTATTGCTCCAAGTAGCAAGTACACTTTCAAGCCCAAATTCTTGGAGGTTATGAATTTCATGTTGGTTAGGTTCTACTTTCAGCATAAAAGAAAAGAAAAAAAATTTTGTCAAGAAAACCTTTTTCTTTTTCAAGTTATATCTTGGGTTTAGCACAGGGGCTTTGTTTTAAAATTGTTCTCATCGGAAATTCTTCATTGGCCAAAACCCTTGGCTTCTTCTTATAAAAATAGCCAAATAACAACAATGAAATTTTATCAATAGCAGTACTGGTTAATTTATTTGAGCATCATATCCATTGTTTTGCATTCATTATCCCCCTGCTGTCAATGACCCTCAGGCTGAGCCACATACCAGAGGCATTAAAGGAGTCTTTTATAAAACACAAAGATTCTCAGGCCACAGCCTATACCTTAGAACCCAGTGTAAAATCCTACATTTTAAAAAATATCTCATTAGTGATTCCAATTCATAGATATGTAGCAAAGGTCAGGAAACCCCAAGGGTGATAACTAGCAACAATGACTGGAGTAGAAAAAGTCATTTTCCAAGGTCACTTAGGAAGTGGTAAAACCACAGACGGAACTCAATCCATCCTGATCTCAGAGCTTGAAAGTGTAACCCGTACGTTAATTGAAACAGGTCCAAGAGTGCAGATGAATCCCATGGAATGCTGAAGGCTCTGCCTGTGAATTCTGATTCAGTGGGACTAAGCAAAGGCCCAGGAATCGACAATTTGCAGAGCCCTCTCCTATCTCAGAAGGTTCTAATGCAGGTTACCTGAAAACCATGTTTTTATAAAATTGTTCTACTTCTTCCAATCCAGAGAAAAAAGGGTAAACATACTTTCTCCTAGTAACTTGGCCTAATCCTTGGCTTATCTAGTCAAATTAGCCATTTCCATCGACATGTCATAAGGTCTTTCTTTGTTTTTCATTTCTTTTTTCTGTTGTTGTTTTGTTTTTTGTGGGGTTTTTTTGAATTGGAATCTCTCACTCTGTCGCCCAGACTGGAGTACAGTGGCCGCTCCCGGCCATCGCAGCCTTGACCTGCTGGGCTCCGGTGATCCTTCCGCCTCAGCCTTCCAAGTAGCTGGAACTACAGGC
This sequence comes from Tarsius wallacei, assembly GCA_963574415.1. Taxonomy (NCBI): domain Eukaryota; kingdom Metazoa; phylum Chordata; class Mammalia; order Primates; family Tarsiidae; genus Tarsius; species Tarsius wallacei. Next base: position 19,553 of record CAUYQG010135605.1, read on the forward strand.
GCGCGCTACCATGCCCGGCTAATTTTTTTGATTTATTGTAGAGATGAGATCTTACCAAGTTGCCCAGGCGGGTCTCGAACCCGCGGGCTCAGGCAATCCACTCACCTCAGCCTCCCAAGGCGTGGGATTACAGGCTGAGCCACCAAACCCGGCTCATTTCTTATTTTTTAAATATCCTGTTGTTGTTGCTGTGGATTTGTTGTTGCTGTGGATGGAAAACCAAATGATAGCTTTATTAAATTTGTAGTCTAGGATTCTAAGGTCTAAATCTTTTCTTTCTTTTTTTTTTTTTTTTTTTGAGACGAGGTCTCACTCTGTCTCCCAGCCTGGAATGCAGTGGCATGATCACAACTCACCACAATCTCCTGGGCTCAGGCGATTCCTCCACCTCAGCCTCCCAAGTAACTGGGACTACAGGTGCACACCACCACACCTGGCTAACTTTTTTATTTTTGTAGAGGCAAGGTCTCACTATGTTGCCCAGGATGGTCTTGAACTCCTGGATTCAAGCACTTCTCTCACCTCAGCCTCCCAATGTGCTGGGGTTACAGGCGTGAGCCACCATACCCGGCTACATCTTTGTAAACAAACCTTTCTGCTCTGTACTAGATCCAATCTCCTCACACTTCCTTCCCTACTTTCCTTTCCATCTGTCCATCCTGCCCAGCCCACTGGTTATGGCCATAGAGACAGGAACAGCAACATGACACGATGAGCACACCAAGGAAACCTCAAGTTCAGGTAAATGTAATTCTCCCCTGGTCGGTTTGAACCCTCAGATCTGTTTCTTGGGAGAAAGAATTTCTGTTCACAATGTTCTTTTCCAGGATCTACCCAATCCAACATGGTCTGGACCCTGGCTACTCTCCAGAAGTCATTTTCTTGTACTCCTGCCCCATTTTCTGAGATAACTACACTAGCCTTACCCTGTGTGTAGTGCAAGACATCTAAAAAGTTCTCAGCCAACTTATTAAAATGGTCTTTCTATGCATCGAGTCATCCTTGGTTCCTCAAATGAGAGGCTGTGTGGAGTGGTGGAAGATCTTGGGCTTGCTCTTGTCATGGCCGTTAGGAACAAAGTCATGAAATGGGCCTACCCAGGTGGGAATCCTAACTTTGCCATGCAGCAGTCATAGCATCTTAAGTTATTTAGTCTTTATGAGGGTCTCCACAATTTTGTCATCCACAAAATGAAGGTAATAGCAGGACTTTTATAAGAATAAAATAACAACACATGTAAATGTCAGCTGCTATAATTTAAAGTCAGACAGACTTGGATTTGAATTCCCCCTCTACCACATGCTTGAAATTAATCTCAGGAAGCCTTGGATGATAAAATAAATTTGAAATTCTCTGCCTCGTAGGACATGGTGGGGAGTGAGTACAAATGCTAATGTTTAGTAAATTTTCAGAATGCTTCCTGGCACATAAGAAATGCTTTTCTAAAAGTTAGTTATTATCCTCAGCTCCATTCCCAAAGGCCTGACCGAGGAACCTGCATTGCTAACAAGCCCAAACTGTGTTAACTCATAGAACCCCTGATGTCCCAGTCACCTGGAGTGACTGCCACAGAATGGGGTTTGGCCCAGTGGGGAGACAACAGACTTCATCTGAGGGCTGATTATGAAAATACCAGAAAAATTTTGCACACCATAGTGTCATAAGAAGGCCTTTCTTTTAAAATCAGACAATGGTCTACAACACATTCCAGAATAATGACCATGGCTATCTCCAAGATCATACTCCTATGGAGGTTGCAAATGCATGGCACCTGTGTTGCGTCCCCTGCAAATCATTCTTTTGGACTCAGTCTATTAGCTGTGGTCTCGGATTCCTTCTCAGTGTGGCATGCACACTGAAAACTTGCCCTCTCTGCAAGAAGAGATCCCTGAGCTGAGCTCAAACTTCCATCCATCACACACCCTCCTCCAAGCCTCCTATCTCAGAGTGGTGACTCTTGGTCTTTTTGTTGGCATCACATTGATCATATCTATAGTGGTTTTCATCATAGTTACAGTTAATTCACATCAGCCAAAAGGTCTCAGCAGGTCCAAATGAACCAGAGGTATATTTCACCCCTTTATTTTCTTCAAATCTTTTTCTAAGAACAGCAACAACAGGAAATCCTGGAACCTTCATCCCTATTTATTTTACCACCTGGATGTAATTTAAGGAGATGCACTAAAAATGTCAAAAGTGAACAAATTGAAGTGTGTTTCAATCCTCCAGGCATGAGAAAAACTCTCCAGGAAATTAATCTTTAAAATATTTGTAATTGACCACATTGTTTAAAACCTTTAAATGATTAGTGATGATTTTTGTTCTCATCTGCTGAGTCCTACTGTCTTACATTTTTTCTGTTCCCATTACCCAAGGGCAAAATAAGCCCCCACAATGACAGAGGCATCTCTTCTTCCTGTTTGTGCCTTTTTAGGGGATGGTACTCCTGGCTCTTCAAGCCATTGCTCTTCCAACTGGTCAGAGCAGATTAGGAAGACCCAGTTCCTGACCACTGATGCTTCACTACGCTAAGCCAGAAAATGTCTCTCTCTCACCCTTGTCAAGGAAGTCTGAATGTTTTGTAAGACTAATATGCTGGCAACATCCCAGTGTGTCATCTCACATTGCTGCCCACTAGTTGCCCTTGAAGTTTTAACTGAACCCTAGATTCCTTTTTTGCTTCCTGTTCTGGGCCATTGTTGGGCACTCATTACTCACCAGCTGTGGCCCAGCTGCTACATTCCACACACTGGAGGTGTCGCCCTGCACCTGGTGTGTGAGTCATTCCCCTTCTGCCCGCTAACATGGTGCATTAAGCCTTCCGGGTCTTTGTGTCGAAAGCAGCTTTATAAACATCAAGTAGAATTAACTGACCAAGTAAGAGGTGGGGAATCCAAAGGGCTTGGGAAGACTGAAGAATTGAGTAAAGCCTTTTTAGAAATTTTTCTCCTGTTCTTTCCTTTACATCTGCCATGCTAATTTAGATTTCCAGACTAGCTTTTGTTGCATTAAAATGACCATCCCCATAAATATGTAAATTTACATAAATATGAAAAACTAACCATTTTAAAAGAAAATCAAGATTATAATTATTGCTCACATTCACAATAATTTTGGCTTATAAGAGAAATGTAGGCAAGTGTGGCTTATCATTCCTAAAAAGCTTCCAGTTTAATACAATTAAATATGCACAACACACGTGGTGTCAATGTGGCCAGGAAATAGAGCTATTCTTTGGAGGCAGCGTATGCCAGGGCATGAGTACCCCATCTTGATAGATAATGGGGCTGTTTTTATAAACTTTTAACTTGTTTTTATCTCACTTCTTTTGATGTATCATCTCATTAGCAGGCCAAAAGATCTTCCTTAGATACAAGTTTTAGCAAGTCTTTTTCTTATTGTTTTTGTTAAAATTTCTTCAATCGTAGCAAGAGCAAGATTAACCCATTAAGGTGTAAGAGAAAATCTTTCTAACTGTATCCTTTCAATAGCTAAACATTCCTTTTAAAAAAATGCTGTGTTAACTTATCTACTATTGTTTTGAATGGCATGAAAAGATATATATCCCAAGGTAGAATTTTTTCAAGAATATATCTATATATATAATGACTCATTCTAAAATAAGATTTTTGACTTTTGGAATAAGTTTTGTTAGTGTACATATCTCTATTGTCATTTAGTAATATCTAGTATCTCATGCTCAGAAAAATTTATTTATTTTCCTGTTGTTTTGTCTTTCTTAAAATGTAAATACTCAATAAGCCAAACCTGAGGCAGTATTAGCAAGTGGAAGCTCATGAAGTGAAAGATGTCACAAGAGCACTTGGTCATTTAGGTTATTTAGCTGAGTCTTATAACCAACCCATGGGGGCTTTTTTCTAACTGATTTTCACTAAACTATTTGAAAGATCTTGCCAGATTTCAAGTTTGCAGGTTTAATATGAACAGGACCAGGCTTTGCCCAGTGAGAAAACTGTCTGGTAAACTAAGAATTATTTATATCATACTAATTTTAAAACATATTTTAAAAACTGATTTCAATAAATGCCATACTCTGAGGTGAATTCTAGGTATGGCTCATAGTTGAACAAGAATGTATATTGTGTGGGTTTATCATATTGCAGCAGTTTCCTATTGCTGATGTAATAAATTACCACAAATATAAAAGCCTAAAACAATACCAGTATATTATCTTATGGTTCTGGAGGTCAGAAGTTCAAAATGGGTCTCACTGGGCTAAAATTAAGATGTTAGCAGGGCTGTGTTTCTTCTGGAGGCTCTAGGGGAGATGCTATTTCTTGCCTTATCTGGCATTAAGAGCCTGCATACATTCCTTGGCTTGTGTCCTCATTCCTTCTTCTTCAAAGTCAGCAATGTTGGGCCAAGTCATTTTTTCCACGCTGCTGTCTCTCTGGTTCTTGTTTCTGATTCTCTCTTCCACTTTTTAGGACTTTTGTGTTTACATTGGGCCTACCAGGATAATGCAAGATAATCTTACTATATGACGGTCTGCTAAATAGCAATCTTAATTCCATCTGCAACCTTCAATCCTCTTTGTGATGAAAAGGAACATATTTACAGGTTCCAGGCACTGGGATGTGGACAGCTTTGAGAGCCAAGATTCTGCCTATAACACATAACAATAAATATTCAGGGTTTTAGCCAACTAGTTGGAATAAAAGTCAATCTTTAAGTAAAATTCCACAAAAATTGAGGATTAACACTTAGTGGATTAAAACAGGATGAAATAGTGTTTTGAGTGCTCTGTGAAGTTTCAGATACCATTGTGGTATCTGAACGGTTGTGCTGTTAAATATTTATGAATAAGCACCTACCTACTGGTAAATCTGCGTATATTAAAAGACAAATAAGAACATCCTTGCCTGCCCACCAAGAATTTGCCACTGGGAAGGGAAAACAAACACATCAACAACATAAAAGGCAGACACAGACACGTACTGCTGTAAGGCAGAGAAGGGACTGCTTCATCCTGGAGATGGCATTTGGAAAGACTAACACAAACAAACAAAAAAACACACTGGGAACCTTCTGGGAGGTTTGCCACCACAAGAGACATGATAATAACCAACGAAAAATGAAGTTTCCTCATGTTGACAAATATAAGAAATTATGGTTATCTGACCACATTACTATGGCTTCTCCTAGACCCTTGGGAGGGGTCAAGAGAGAAACCTGAGTTGTTAGGTGCATTTGTTTCTTCTCTGATAGTTGAACTTTCTTCTGATGATCAGAAAAACTCTCACACATATCTTCATCCCTAGAGCAGAGTTTCTCACACATAACAAGCTCAGTTTTTATTTCTACCATAAGCCTGAGATGCAGGGAAATTCAGGATGAACACAAGTCATGGGTTTCCTAAATATGTCTGTATCATTAAAGTCCATTTTAAAAGAATACCATGGGCAACCTGACAGGGAAAAAGAAGGCAGAAGACTACAGCCTGCAGCCTGGGGTTGGGTGAGTGGAAATCTATAAGACAAGACTCCGCTACAGTTCAATTTATGACCATAGGCCTCAGATCATGTTTGTACATGACAGCATGGGCTGCTAATTCCCCCAAGGATTCATTCTCCCAATTTTCTTTTTTAGAATGGAAACCTCGCTCTACTAACCACATGTCACTTTTATCAGGGCATTTGGCTTTCTGGCTACGGTAACATATTTTTACAGCTTCTCTTGCAGCTAGATGTATGGTTAAGTTCTTGCCAATGAACTATTGCAGAAGTAATGTGTTTAATTTCTGTATAGTTTCCTTTAAAGTCATTGTTCGTTTTCCACTTTGTCTCTGTCTCCTTTCCCTTTGGTGAAGAAATGGAGGGAATCAGAGTAACCACCTTGAATTCTGATATGAAAGCCACATGTTGAGAATAAAAGAACTACTCCATGAGCCCCAGATCACTTCCAGTGAGTGATAATTAGCTTCCATTTTATTTAATCTACTAAATTTTGAAGTCTCTTTGTTACAGCTACTTAGACCGATCCCTAACATGGTAAAATTACAAGTTAAAGAATCATCTCCTTTTAGAAACATATTTTTTCTCCAGCAACAAATAAGTCACTGCTAAGACACTTTCTGGAAAATGACTCAAACCCAGGTTAAAATAATCCCAAAACTTATCTTGTGTTTCTGTGTTCTGGCCTGGCCTTAGTAGTCTATATTCACAGAAAGTAGCCTTCCTTTCAGCAGAGTGCTTTGAATGTGAAGCGAGTATAAGAGTCATCATTTTACCCCCATTGTTTTCCCTTTGGGATATGTGATTGGGTGCTTTGCTTGAGAAGTTCTTCTTGTGGGGGCTTTTGCCCTTCTCTGCAGCTCACTTGCTTTTTCTGCTTGACTCATTTCAAACTTGTAGTGAGAGAAAACCTGTCAGCGTGTGTGGGTGACAAAAGTGAGTGAGAACTAGATGTATGGTCTGCAGTTACGGGAAATGGTTGTTTACATAGCCCCACTGGTATCTGGGGGATTGCAAAATGAAGCGTTACATTCAGATTTTCTGACTTGCTATTCCCTTTGGGAGAAGGACTTCAGAAAACACAGGTGTGCGGTCTATTGAACTGGTGGTTTCCTTTATAGTTTATTTCTGTAGAAATAAACTTTGACATTCTATCCCAGGGGTTGCCTTTCAGAGAGACCTCTGGGGTGATGTATATTTTGGAAACTTCCGACATGAATTTGTATTTAGGTAGGATTTATCTTTGGTAATGTCATTCACTCCTCTCTTTTCCCTCCCTCACTAGATGGTACTTCCTGGTTTTTTTTTTTTTTTTTTCTGGCTCCTTCTTTTCTTCTAATTCCTAAATGCTAAGTGTTCCTAGATCAGTCTTGGGCTTCCTTCTTTTGACCGTAAGCTGGCCCCATTGGGTGTAACTAGGATTTAGGTTCCAGTGATTTCCAAATTTCCACCCCTGATCTGCCCCTGGATCCCAGACTTACACATTCCAAGTGCTTACATGGCATTCTGCTTATCTAATCAAAATCTAAAACTAACATGACAAAACCCAAGAAAAATAAAAAAAACAACAACAAAGACTTCTGTCTCTTTCTCCAACCAGCTCCACATCCCATATGTTAGTTAAGAAGATTCTAATCAAGATAACGATGTAAAAACCCCAAAATATATAATGACTCAAACACAACAGCAGTGTATTTCTCAGTCATTTAGAATTAAAAATAGGTGTTTGCAATCAGCAGGGATTCTTTCACACGCAGTGTTTCAGAGACTTGAGTTCATAGCTACTGTTCTTCCACCTTGAACATATTGTTTCTGAGACTACCATTTCTATCTTTATCAGTGGGCTGAAGACAAGAGAATATAGAGGGTCTTTCATGAAGGGGTTCTGAGGACAGTTCTAGTGGTGATGAACATCAATTTTAATTGCACTTCATGGCTAAACTTCACACCCAACTGCAAGAGTCCAAGAATAAAGAGAAAACTGCTTTAGCCAACAACTACCTAGTTTCTGACACGTTCCCCCTTTTTGGTCAGCAAATACCCATTTCCCTCTTTTCCTCCTACTCAGTGCTCAGCTCAAAGTTCAGAATCTCTAACTGTTGTACAGACTTTTTCACCAGGTCTGGAAGGAGTCTATCAACCACACTTCAATTCAGATGAATCCTTCAACCCTGGAAGATCTGTGATCTCTCAATTCTATATACAAGTTTTGGTCTCTACTTTCAGTCACTTCTTGCCTAAACTCAATAAAGTAACATTGAGACAACTAGAGATTCAATTATAGGTCCTAGGGAATAGTTTGTTGGTTGTTCTTAATATTCAAACTTCAATTTTTTTCTTTTAGTAATAGAGACCTTGAGTTTTAGCTGGTCTGGTAGCCACCTTGTTAAAATTGCATTTTACTACTCTCTTTTGAGGCTTTGCGTAATCATATCTTTACATACTGGCCAATGAAAAGTGTAGAAGGAATATGGGCAATTTCTGGGCTCTGCCTTCACTTTTTCCCCTCTACTTCCACTGACTGGAATGCAGATGCAATGGTGAAATTTGGGCTAGCCACTTTAAATTGTCAGATAAAATCTTCATGTTGAATTAGCAGAACCAGAGAAAAAGTGTGGGGTGCCCACCACCATGGAGTTTTCACATTAGTCTAGAACTGCTGACCCTTAAACTAATAGGGTGACAGAAAAATAATTAGTTAAGGTACTGCTGCTATTCATTCTTTGGTATAATACTTGAATCTGTAATCTACTGCAGGTGATAATAATAATATTAAATCACACTCATTTATAAAATACTAAATAGTGTGTAAAATGACTTCACATTGCATTTAGGCATCTTCTTACACATTTTATGGGAGAAGACCTTGACTCAGGGAAGTTCTGAAAGCACCACATAATCTGTATAAAACTTCAGACTCACTCCAAGGCAGAGTCTGGAGCCAATGCATTGAAATCTTATAACAAAGATGGCAAGAAAATGAAGATACAGGCAATTTGGTCCCTCTCAGTGTCTTGATTTATTTTTGAGCACTAGTCATTTCATAATGACAAGTGAAAAGTCATGCCATTTATTGAGTATATACAGTGGTATAGCGCTCGTGAGAGGCATGTGAGAGCAATCACCTTATTTAGTTTTTCCAACATCTCTCTTTTAAAATGGAGAAATTGAGGCTAACAAGAGTTGAGAATTGCTGTGGAAATGCATTCACTTAGCAGTGTGAGATTTATATTTAGTTTTTGCTTACACCGGAGACTGTCATTTTTGTAATCAATTCTTGTGCTCCCACGTAGTCAGTCTTCTTCAATGTCAGTATCTTGCAAAGTGTTTTAAAATCTCAGTTTTGCATTTTGTAAGAAAATGCAAAGTCAGTTACCTCAGTGTTCTCTAGGATAGAAGACTGATGCTGGCTACCCTGATCCAACTTCTGAGTCTTAATATTGAATAGTCATTCAGCGATGATGCCTTTTACTAGGAATTAATTAGGAAAACCAGATCTTTAAAGAGGTGAACTCTCTAGTCCCACATTCATATGAAAATTATAACAATTAATCAAAGATGTGAGGTAGATTTTGTTAACTCTATTTTACAGATGAAGAAAGAAAGGAACAAGGTGGCTAAGACACTTTCTGAAGCTTAAAAGGAAGCCCTAGTCAGAGCCACCATTCAGATCAAAGTCAGTGTACTTCTGGTGACAGATTTCTACTTCAGTGGATTCCAGTGAACCGCATCTTCTGGTCACATTCTTGTCTAGTTTCCTCCCACCTTTGCTCTGGGCTTGGCCATATAACTAGCTTAATGCTAATTGCCCTAGTCCATTTTTGTTGCTATAAAATAATACCCGAGACTGAGTAATTTTTTTTTTTTTTTTTTGAGTTGGAGTCCCACTCTGTCACCCAGACTGGAGTGCAGAGGCCGCTCCCGGCCACCGCAGCCTCGACCTGCTGGGCTCCGGCGATCCTTCCGCCTCAGCCTTCCAAGTAGCTGGAACTACAGGCGCGCACTACCACGCCCGGCTGATTTTTTTATTTATTGTAGAGATGAGGTCTCACTTGCCCAGGCGGGTCTCGAACCCACGGGCTCAGGCAATCCACTCACCTCAGCCTTCCAAAGGCACAGGATTACAGGCTGAGCCACCAAGCCCGGCTCTAACAAGGTTTTTCTTGTCAAGAAGTGGGACTTCAAAAACTTCATGGAAAAATGGAATTAAAAGATAATATATGAATATATATGCACATATACACATATGTATATACATATATATACATATATATATACACACATACACACACACAATTTCTCAACATAACTCCATCAAGTTCAAGACACTTTTGTAAGCAATGATACCAGCCATTTAGCCCATCCCTAAAGAACTGAGGGTCCTGGGAATTTATGTCAATGCAGTCCTTTTTCCATTACTAACTGAAGAAAAGTGGGTTTCTTTAAAGATTTCTTTAAGATTAGGAAACAAAATAGAAATCAGAAGGAGCCAAATCTGGACTGTAAGGTGGATGCCTAATGATTTACCTTAGAAACTCTCTCAAAATTGCTATTGTTTGATGAGAGGTATGAGCAGGAGCATTGTCATGGTGACCAATTCTCTAGTGAAGCTTTCCTAGGTGTTTTTCTGCTAAAGTTTTGGCTAATTTTCTCAACACACTTCCATCATAAGCAGATGTTATTGTTCTTTGGCCCTTCAGAAAGTCAACAGGCAAAATACCCTGAACATTCCAAAAAACTGTTGCCATAACTTTTGCTCTTGACTGGTCTACTGTTGCTTTGACTGGATCACGCCCACCCACCTCTTGGTAGCCATCGCTTTGATTGTGCTTTGTTTTCAGGATTGTACTGGTAAAGCTGTGTTTCATCTCCTGTTACAATTCTCTGAAGAAATGCTTCCAGATCTTGATCCCACCTGTTTAAAATTCCCTGTAAAAGTTCCGCTCTTGTTTGTGGTTGATCTGGGAGCAACTATTTTAGCATCCATTGAGTGGAAAGCTTGCTCAACTTGAGTTTTTCAGTCAGAATTGTGTAAGGTGAACCAGCTGAGTCTGTAGTATTGGCTATTGTTTCTGCTGCCTATTATTAGTCCTCTTTAATTTGGACACAAACAAGATTAATCTTTCCTTGAAAATTGATGCGGATGGTCTGCTGCTGCAGGCTTCATCCTCAACATCACCTCATCCTTTCTTAAAGTAAATTATCTATTTGTAAACTGTTGATTTCTTTAGGGCACTCTCCTCATAAACTTTATTTTAAAGGATCAGTGATTTCACCATTCTTCCACCCAAACTTCACCATAAATTTGATGTTTGTTCTTCTTTAATTTTAGCAGAATTAATGTTGCTCCGATAGGGACTCTTTTCAAACTGATATCTTTCTTAGTCCCTCAAACTAGATTCAATTCAGACAAGTTAGTATGAGTTTATTTGGTACAAACAAAATTTTGAAATTAATGTATAGTTTTTTCATAAGATTTTTCCATGAACTTTTTGAAGACCCCCTTGTATTTTATCCTTATGTACCTTCCGGTTGATGAAGGGAAAACAATATAAGACAATAGTGTTTAATGAATATCTCTGTGAGACATCCACAGTTTTAGGTTAACTTGGCCTATATTACCTTTGAAATGAAGGTAAATGTCTGAGGTGACTATTTGACTCTCTGTTCATTTATTTGTTCATTGAGTACCCACCACAATGATGGATACTGTGCTGGGGCCCAGAAGAAGACAGTTTATACTTGAAAGAAGTATACCAAAATCAATATAACATAAGCAAACCTATTATGTTCTCCAATCCTTTGACCAAATAATCTTTACAGTAACCAAGGCTGTGATCATAATAAGCCTCAAACCCCAACATAAGAAAGAATTAACACAGTTCATACAGACAGTTGCTCAGAATTAGTAGTCAGGAGCAAACACTTTGATTTCTTCCATCAGCATGTTTATTGATTGTTCAAGGCTCTTAAAGCCACACATGCTCAAGCTGTTTTCATTTAATTAGGGAGATTGCATAGTTCCTGAGAGAAAGTTATGAGAATAACACAATACATTGAGAAACCACAGAGCTTTTGTGGGCAGGTGAACAGGACAAGTGAGCACTGACTCCAAGCTGAGAAGGGTCTCTATTGAATGGGTGAGTCTGGAGCTGCTGAGGCCAAGAGAAATATTGTCTGTGCTGGGCCTGCACTGGCCAGGAGCCCCAGGACCATGACTCTGACTCACTGACTCAACACATACTCACTGCATACCCACTTAAAGATGCAGGCACTTGGCCAGGTGTGGTGGCTCATGCCGGTAATCCCAGGACTTTGGGAGGTGAAGGTGAAAGGATTACCTGAGCCCACAGGTTTGAGACCAGCCTGGGCAACATGGTAAGACCTTGTCTCTACAATTAAAAAAAAAATTATCCAGGCATGGTGGCACACACCTGTAGTCCCAGCTACTTGGAAGGCTGAAGCAGAAAGATCGCTTGAGCCCAGCAGGTCGAGGTTGCAGTGGCTGTGAGCGTGCCACTGCACTCCAGCCTGGGTGACAGAGTGAAATTCTGATTCAAAAAAACAAAAACAAAATACAGGCACTTGGTTTGGGTACTGGTAATATATCTGTAAGCAAGACAAACCAAAATCTTTCTCCCAGAAGCTCAAAATTAAGTGGTGGGAGAGACAGACAATTGAGACTGTCAAATGGTGATGAGTTCTATGACAAAGAATAAGGCAGAGTAAGGAGATAGGATAGTTAGGGTGTGGAGGGTGCTATTTAAGATTGGCTTGTCAAGTCCTTCCTGGTCAAGTAGTATAGTGGGTGAATAGTATCTCCCCCCCCACCCCCAAAATTCATGTCCACCTGGAACTTCAGGATGTGACCTTGTTTGAAAAGAGGGTGCTTGCAGATGTAATTTTCATACTGGATCCAGTGTGAGTCCTAAATCCAATGGCTGCTGTCCTTATGAGAAAAGAGGAGGCACAGAGGAAAGGCCATGTGAAGATGGAGGCAGAGTTGGGAAATGTTGCTGCCACTAGCTGAGGATACCAAGGGGCCACAGAAGCCAGGAAGAGGCGAGGAAGGATTCTTTCCTGGAGGGAGCATGACCCTGCTGACACCTTGATTTTGGACCGCTAGCCTGCTACACTATGAGAGAATAAACTGCTGTTATTTTAAGCCACCCGGATTGTGATAATTGGTTATGGTACCCCTAGGAAGCAAATACAGGTAGCATCTGACTGGAGCTCTGAATTAGAAAAGAAGTAAGCCATGAAGCAGGCCCTGCCCAGGCAGAGGCTAAGCAAGTCAGGTGACAGAGAGGCACAAGGCAACACCGATTGAAAGGGTCTGTGAGGAGAAACATGTGGGTGAGAAGGTCAAAGAGGTTTTAGGGAAAGAGATGGAGGAGACCAGAGTACAGATCTGGGTTTCATTCTCAGCAACATGAGTGGCCATTACAGCAAAGAGCCACTAAGAGGATCCCTCTGGCTGCCATGGGGGAGAACAGGCTGTAGAGTTCCAAGAGCAGAAGGCAGTAAGAGATCAGGGAGGAGGCCGCCACAGGAGTACAGGTGAGAGGGGCTGATGCTCGGACCAGGTGGTGCCCGTAAAGATGGGGTAGTATTTTGAAGGTAGGGCTACAGGATTCACTGATGTAGGCTGTGAGAAAAAAAGAGGAGCTCGGGCTGACACCAAGGTTTTGAATCTGAGCAAGGAATCAAGTTATCATTTACTGAACAGGGCAAGACTTAGGGTGGAGCAGGTCTGGGCAAGGGATGCATCAGGATGGGGTTGAAATATAAAATTATGTTTGGGCCGGGAATGGTGGCTCATACCTGTGATCTCAGCATTTTGAGAGGCTGAGGCAAGAAGATTACCTGAGCCCAGGGGTTTGAGACCAGCCTGGGCAACTTGGCAAGACTTTGTCTCTACAATAAATCAAAAAATTAGCCGGGTGTCGCAGCGCATATCTGTGGTTCCAGCTCCTTGGACAGCTGAGGTGGAAGGATCTCCTGAGCCCAGCAGGATGAGACTGTGGTAGTCATGATCATGCCACTGCACTCCAGCCTGGGCAACAGAGTGAGACTCTGACTAGATAAATTTTAAAAGATGAAGTTCTGTTTGGGACATGTTAAGACCAAATACCTGTTAGACCTCCAAGGGGTGAAGTCTAGTAGATGGTTGGATATCTGCAAATGGCGCCACATGGACCAGTGGGACTGAAGATAGACTTAGGAGCTGGGGTGGGGGTGGGGGTTGGCTCATATATTGGGAGGGAGGTGTTTAAAGCCACGAGGCTAGCAGACCTTTGAGAGAGTGGATGTTGGGAAGACTGAAACTTGCAGATGGTACTTGCAGCCCTGTGACATGGAGGAGATGAGGAAGGACCAGCAAAGAAGACAAAGAAGGAACAACTAGTGAAAAATATGAGGGAAAACCGGAAGAGTGGGGTGCCTGGAGTTCAGGGAAAAATGTGTTTCAAGAGGGAAGCAACAACTCTGGCTGCTGAAAAGTCAAGCCAGATGCACAGTGAGAATTGGCTCCTGGGCTTGCCAATGGAGTAGTTACTTGTGAGCATGAAGAGTGCTGTCGGCAGAGTCACACTGGGATGGATTCAAGTAGTGACAGGAGAAAAAGAAATGAGGACTGTAAGACAAGACTCGCGATAAAGTTATTTTTAAAAGCTATAAAGGCTCTGCTTTGCAGCAGGGAAATAGATCCGTATGGGGAAAGAGGGAAGGGCATGGGAGGGGATTTTCTTTTCCTTTTATTTCCTTCTCCTTTTTTGAGAGTCTCACTCTGTCGCCCCAGGCTGGAATGCAGTGGCACAATCATGGCTACCGCAGCCTCTACCTGCTGGGCTCAGGAGACCCTTCCTCCTCAGCCTTCCAAGTAGCTGGAACAACAGGCGGGTGCCACTACATCCAGCTAATTTTTAAAAAATTTTATTTATTGTAGAGGCAAAGTCTTGCTATGTTGCCCAGGCTGGTCATGAACCCCTGGGCTAAAGCAATCCTCTCACCTCTGCCTCCTGAAGTGCTGGGATAGCAGCACCATGAGCCACCATGCTAGGCGGGAGAGGATTTTTTAGATGGGAGATGCTATAGCTGTTTGTAATGGAAACGTCCCATACAGAGGGAAAAGTGATGACGCAGGAGCACCAGGGCATCACTGCAGGAATGACATCTGTGATGACTCAGTGGCTTTGGGACCTGGTGCATGGGTACAGGGCTGGCTTAGATAGAAGCACAGGTGGTTCACCTGTGACACGGGAGGGAAAGCAGAAAACCGTGCCTGGACACACACAGGGGTGGGTTGTGTATTTGGCAGAAGGAACTTGTGGAAGTCCCTTTTTGATTGTTTCTATTTTCTCGGTAAAATAAGAAGCATGGATGTACGTAATGGGCGCAGGGTTTCTGTTGGAAGTAATGAAAAGTTTTGTTTCCAGTGTTGCACTTGGAAGGGAAAAAAAGAAGAAGAGTTTTGGAAATAGATAGTGGTGGTGGAAAAAAAGGAGAAGGAGAAGAAAGAGGAGGAGGAGGAGGAGGAGGAGGAGGAGGAGAAGCAGCAGCAGCAGGGTGGTTAGCTGAAAAGCCAGTGGGGGGAAGCTTTGGAGGTTGAAGAGAGAGGAGAAGGTGAGAAAGGAGAGCAGGTGCCAGACAAATGTGACAGAATTGCCTAACTGCACTGAGTATCCGCTTGTGGTTTATGGTCATGAATTGAACGCAAGTCCTCATGACTGTGAACTCGTCTCCAGCTATGTCCCAGTGCTTAGGGTTAAGCACTGAGTAGACACGACGACCATATTTTAGCAGGGTTGGGGTCTTGCCACATGAGTCCATGTGATCGAGTACCCTGGAGGGAGAGGCTAAAAGGCTGTGGAAGATGTACTCAAGCCAATGAGGTAGTAATGAGCTGTGGAACCTAACCGAGGACAAAGGAAAGTGAAGATGCGACAGAAGTGAAGGAGCCTGCAGAAGAGGAGAGGAGTAGATTCTGAGCCCCTGTGGTGCTGAGTAATCTGAAGACGTGGACTCAGAGCATGAGGAGCGAGCCAGGATGGAGGGGGATGGTAGTGGTGTAGGGTGCTTGAGAGGGCTTTCCACAGGAACAGGTGACTAGGTAGAGTGAAGGCTTAGGTCATCAAAGACAGTGACAGGAACTGGTGATGACATGTAGAAATTGGAACATTCAGACATTACTGGGTGGACTGTAAAATGCTGCAGTCACTTTGGAAAACAATTTGCTTTTTATTTTATTATTATTTCTTGAGTTGGGGTCTCACACTGTCACCCAGTCTGGAGTACAGTAGCATGATCATGGCTCGCCACAGCCTTGACCTCCTGGGATAGCCTGGGTTAAGGCTATCCTCCACTTCAGCCTCCCAAGTAGCCCACCATGCCCAGCTATTTTGTAATTTATTATGTTGTAAAGACAAGGTCTTGCTATGTTGACTAGGGTAGTGTGGGGGGCCTGCCCCTGCAGGTTTTGGGGGTCCCTGGAAAGATGTGGTGGTGTCAGCGATTCAAGGGATAAAAAATATGAAGACGAGAAAGAAAGAGAGAAAGAAAGAAAGAGGCTGGACTCCTGTCTAGTGCAGAAGCCATTTAATGGAGGTTTCCATGCTCCTTTTATCTCAATTTTTCATGGGTTAAATCACAAGCTTTTCATGTGAACACAAAGCCAGGCGGATGAGGGGCACCCCCCACCTACCAGGTGTTTCTTCAGGCATGAGGAAGAACAAACCCAGGATTGTCTTACTCTTCCCCATGCTTGGTTAATGTTCCTCAAAAGTAACCCAGCAATCTTTCCCTGATGTCACAATGTTTCTAATAATCAATAGCTTTTAAATCCCTCACACACACAATACCTTATGCAATGACTAACTTATCTTAATAACTTTCTTATTCTATACTAATTAACACCAACCCCAACTACTATGCTAAAGTTTCAACTGTATGGTTACTATGACAACTCAACAAATACACCTTAGACCGATTCCTAAAGAATGTGGCCCAGTCCAAAGATCATGTCAGGCTCTCTTCAACACAACATTCTATTCTGTGAAAGCAAATAACCTAAATAATCACTAACCTAAGACTTAGACACTATAATATTAAAACTGCCTGTCCTACAATTCTTCTAAGTGTATTGTATAAGCTTAACTCAATTCTACTAGACTAAAAACCTCACACCAATTATAGCTAGAGCCAGTTTTGAAAGGATGTGGCCCAGTCCAGGATACAGCCTGGGTTCTTAGGAATGTGGCCCAGTCCAAAGTACATGGTGGGCCACTTCTCGGAATGGCTGATTACAATCTCATAACAAAATGGCTACTCTAAAATCTTATTTTCTATATATCTATACTAAACTTAAACCTATGATTCTAATACAAAAAAGGGCTTGCAATTATATTAAGGCTCTCCAATGTGACCTGAATTTGAACAGCTTGTATAAGAGCCAAAACTGCAGTCTGTGAGAAACGGGAGCAATGAGTTTTCAAAGCTAACCATGTCTGTTGTAGTTTCAGAGCCTCATGCTTAGATCATCAGAGTTCTTGCTGGCTAAATATGCCAAATATTAAAGAGGGAGGGAATGG
>CAUYQG010135607.1:0-39526 GCA_963574415.1 Tarsius wallacei
AAAAATTAGCCGGGTGTGGTAGCGCGCACCTGTAGTTCCAGATACTCGGAAGGCTGAGGCGGAAGGATCGCCGGAGCCCAGCAGGTCGAGGCTGCGGTGGCCGGGAGCGGCCACTGCACTCCAGTCTGGGTGACAGTGAGAATCCAACTCAAAAAAAAAAAAGAGATCAGATGGGTTATAAATATAAGATTGTAATAATTAGAATGAGTCTCTTAATCTCTATGATTTAATATTTTAAGCATATTTTATGATAATTTGAAAATCAGTGTCTTAGTTTGATTTGATCTTTCATGCAATTAAAATGTGGAATGGTTTCTCTCTTCTGTTAGTAATAGGACATTTCATCTGTATTATGTTGGGAAAAAATAAAATTACCTACTGAAAACATGTTAATCTGACCATCAGTAAGGTGTTTCTTTTTTCCTCCCAAATAGCACTTTAGTCACCTTGAATACAGAGTGTAGTAGTTTAGTATGTGAGCAGTTTGATGGTTTGTGTATCTATTTTATATTTATCAAAAGTTCTGCTAAAATTTGTCACTACTTACCCATTTCAATATGTTAACTAATTAAATATCTGCCCTATTCACATCTATTTGAAGTCAATTCACTATAAAATGTTAATATAAAATGTAACATTTAGATCATAATACAGTAAGGGGATTATGTACTGATTTGCAAGATGGCAATTTTAGTGCGTTCTTCAAGGTTTATGTGAATTTTTCACATTCCAGTGTAGCTACATTTGTAAACAATATGATTTCACTAGCCAATATTGAAACCTTTTAGACCTTTGTGAAAACTACAGCCTGTAAAAAGGTTTAAAAATCTAATGACATACGAATAATAGTCCTAATAGTAAAATAATCTTTATGGGTTTTTTCAAGTTTATGTATCTAAACATTTCTTAAAACAACTTGAGTTAATATTAACATATTATAAAATTCACCTTTTTAAAGTATACAATTCAATGGCTTTTAATGCATTTCAATATTTTCCTAATGTCTAATGATGTTGAATATTCTTTATGTGCTTCTTAAACATTTGTATATCTTTTTTATGAGAAATGTGTATTCAAATCCTTTGCTGCCTATTTTTGATTAGGTTATTTGTCAGTTTACAATTAAATTGTGTTTTATATATATTCTAGATACAAGTCCCTTGTCAGATATATGATGTGCAGTTATTTTTTCCTATCTTGTGAATTGCCTTCTCACTTTCTTGATGGTATTTTTTTAAGTACAAAAGTTTTTAATTTTAATGAACTCCAATTCATCTATTTTTCTCTTGTTGCTTGTGCTTTTGGTATCATATCTATGAAGGCATGCCTAACCCAAGGCCATAAAGATTTACTTCTAGACTTTTTTCTAATAATTTAGTTAAGTTGAAGGACTCAGGCTTCTCAATTTCAAAAGTTATTACAAAGCTACAATAATCAAGAGTATAACAGACATGTAGATCAATGAAATAAAATTGAGAATACAGAAATAATCTTTTATGTTTACGTTTAAACAAGAGTCACAACTTTTCAATGGGCAAAGAATAGTTCTTTCAACAAATGGTGCTAGGACAATTGGATATTCATACACAAAAAGTCAGTTTGAACCTTTTTCTCACACTGTCCACAAAAATAATCTCATAAGGAACTATAGACCTCAGTGTAAGAGCTAAAACTATACATTTCTTAGAAGAAAATATTTCAACATTTTTATAACCTAATTTTAGGAGAAAAATAATCTTTTATTATTTTATAATAAATCTTCTCTTTTGTGTAATTTACCTAACTCAAGTGTTCCTCTTATGTTTTATATAAACTTTGAGAGGAAGCATGTTTAGCAGAAAGAAAAAGCTAGAAGTGAGGAAATCTGGGTCCATTTATAAGTCCTGCATGGTGTTTGCTATATGGTCACGGTCATGTCACTTACCCACTTAGAAATTAGTTTATTCTGTTTATCATTTGGACAGATTCACTAGATCATCTTTAAAATTGCAGTCAGATCGTCTTTACAGGTTCTGTGAATGAATGCATCATGCTAAATATTGTTTCATGTTTGTATATGGATGCTAAAGAATGGAAAAATACACATGCTAACTTTCAATTCTAAATACTGTGATGAAAAGGTGTAAATTAAATAATCAGATTACCAGTGATTGATAGGACCTATGTCTACAAGTTTAAAACAGTCATCACTTTTTTCATCATGGCTGAGTGATAATTAGCAGGAGACATAGTTATCAACACTTAGCACATAGATGTGAAGACATTCACTGCTTATACTGAACAGATGGACTATAGATACTGAACCTTGTCATACATTAAATGATATGCCTTGAAATTATTTTCCAGATGTTTTAAGGTATAATTTACATGAGCCAAACCATAAGTTTCTAAAGTGCAAAATGACTTCAATGGGGAAGATTTTCAAATTGTTCTTCTTAAAGAAAAAAAGGGAAATATTTGAAAGCTCTTTTAAGAATTAGAACCTAAAAATTACAAATGTTATATTCTGCAAAATGACATACCATCAAAAGAAGTATATAGCAAAGGACTTTGCATAGACACAATTGTTTTGGCTGAGAGGAAGTGGGGAGAAAAGCAAAAAGGATTCTCTCTTGATCTTAAATTTAAATTTGCGGGTCATTGAAGGCAGCTACCATCCCAGAATGAAGGCCTCTGGTACCAGACTGCCTTTTAAGTAGAATGTCACTTTCTTTGTAAGGCTGTACTGTAAAATGGACCTAAGCAATATGCAGATGATCTTCATCCATAATTTAGCTTCTACTATTTTAACTATTCTCTCTTACAAGCTTTTTTTGTATTATTTATAATGTTACTTTGGGAAATTAATGTCAAGTAACAGGATTGGACTGCTTACTTTCTAAAACCAGCAAAGATTTGATTATGTTGCTGTAAAGAGTAGAGTTGTTTACAGAGATACTACAGTGAATATTAGCTACATGTTAAACTTCAATGTCAATATGCTTTAGCACATATATTTATATTCTATGAGGTGCTGTCTTCTTTCCATTCAATCATGGTTGGCACATCCTCTTCCCATCTATTCATCCTTCCCTCCACCCATCTATCCATCCATCTTTCTCTACCTGTATATCGTATCTTTGTCTCCCAAATATTTTGAGATTTCACATTATCCCATTTGGGTCTCAGGTACACAAAAGAATAGGGGATGCAGCTGAACAACATATGGCTCCTGAGATTTACCTGCTACAAGAAATCCATCTAATCATTCAACAAACACAAAACACAAAATTGAGCACCCATTATACTCCTGGCACGGTATTGAGTTGGGCTTACAGAAAATCAAGCGAGATGGCCCTGCCTTTTAAAAAATATAAGGATATAGACACAAGGCAATTACAAAATAATTACCCTAGCTACTGAGTAAGAAAAATGTTTAAAATAATGTAGAATAACATCCAGAAAATGAAGATCACCTTTGGATTAATTAGGTATATATCTCAAAACAATCTGTACAAAGGCAAGTGTGGTTGGAAGTTTGTGTTGCGTGCAGTGGAAAAAGAGAAGCTGGAATGCTAAAACCTGTTTGGGAAATAAGAGGCTGTTTCACATAGAAGATACCTCTGAGCTTTCCCTGTTGCGTCCCTGAAGGAAGACAGGGTTTGCCTAGTGTATTGGTGAGTAAAGCTTTTTGGTTAGAATGAAAATCACATTTAAAGAAGGAGGACAGGTGTGGTGGCTCATGCCTGTAATTCCAGGATTTTGGGAGACCAAGGCAAGAGGATCGCTTGAGCCCGGTAGTTCAAGACCGGCCTAGGCAACATAGCGAGACATCATCTCAACTAAAAATTTTTAAAAATAGGCTGGATTTGTGGCAACGTGCCTGTAGTCCCAGCTACCTGGAAGACTGAGGTGGAAGGATTGCCTGGGTTCATAAGGTCAAGGCTGTGGTGTGTCATGACTCCAAACTGAGACTCCGGCTCAAAAAATAATTAATTAATTGAACAGTGGAGAGGAGAAATAATGAGTTGGGAGATAAAAGACAGGTTTAGTGATCTACAACACATTTATATTATTGGAGTATAAACTTCAAGAAGAAACTCAAACAGGGTGAGGGCCACAGGTAGGTAGCATTTGGGCATTGAAAAATCTTGAATACCATCATCTTAAAAATCTGTAAAATACAGACCTAGAACCAATGGGTCAAAGTAACAAGATAGATATTAGCTAGTGAGAGCTGTAAGAGTGGAGGAGGAAAGCCTGCTCTTTGGGTGCTGTTTGGAGGTACTTGGAAGAGAATGAGTCTTGAGTCAATAGAAAAAATATCTAGCATCTAAAGACAATTCATAAGAACTGAGCTCCTTCTCAATGAAAGGATTCAAATCAGACCTTCTTAGCCATATGTCAGAGATGTCTTGAAAGGATCTTCACATCAGCTATGTTACTGCATTCGCTTTTTAAAGGAATTTTGCAACTTTAGTATTGATTGAAATATTTCAGGTGAAGTAGGGACCAAAATGAGGCCCAAACTTTGCCTACACAATGACCATTTATGTACCTTACCCTGAATTGTACTTCACATCTTTAAAATAAAAATTAAAAAGGAATATTTTAAAAAACCTTTCACCAGCTTGTGTAACTATATTTTAAAGAAATCTAAGAAATTCTATTTCTGTGACTTCAAAAGTATGTATCAAGTTCAATTTCCGTATCAATTTTCCAAAACACATTACATCCCTGGTTGCACAGATAATCCAAACTTCTCCGTAGTTTCTGCTCCACTGTGCTTTCAACTCTGCTCATGTGACCCTCCAATAGGGTAGTTTCTTGATCTTGGGACCCGTGGCCCTCATCTCTCTATTCATCAGTCTTCCATACTCTTGCCACTTCCCAAGACCTAGCCCAAGGTCTCTTTGACACTTGATTATGTATCCACTCACCTTTTTCCTGTATTACCTCCTTTCTCTTGACGATATTCTTGTGTTCTCTCAATATATGTTATCTCAAGTTTGATTAACAAAGGCTTATGCTGTCACAGCAGAAAACTACTTTTTACTATGCACATTGCTGCTTTAGGATTTTGTTTGTTTCATTGCTTGTGCCAATAAGGTGACAAATAAACTATATAATTTTACACTACTTCTCCTAATAGCACTTCATTCATCAAACAACTATTTGGGGGGTACCTACAACATGACAAACACTCCTCAGCACTGAGGACTAATACTGCAAATATTAAGATAAAGTACTTTGCAGAGTTTACATTCTGATAAGGAGAGATCAACTATAAACATGTAAAACAAATAAACAGAAATATACTTCATCTTATTCCAGATAATGGTATGTCACAAAGCAAACAAAAGAGCAAAGAATTGTGACTTAGTGGGATAGGCTGCCACTTAGCTGTCATGGCCAAGGGAGGATACTCAGAGGAAGTGGCGTTTGATCCAATGCAGCAGTGATGGGAAGGAGACAGGCAGAGGGAACAGCAAGAGGCAAGGGCTGGAGATGGCACCTACAGGGCTTCTTTGAGGGAGAGAGGACAAGTGTGGACTGGAGCCTAGTGGGTGAGCAAGAGAGCTGTAGGAGAGGAGGATACTGAAGTAGGTGGGGACCGGTCACAGAAGGTCTAATAGCCTTTGCTGAAATAATTGAATATCATTCTAATTGCAAAGGAAAACCATTCAAGAATTTTATCCAAGGAAACTAATTTACTGGAAAAAGATCGACTTGGGCATGTCATTATATAAGAACAAATGTTAAGTTGAAGCTCATTAGGATAAATTCCTTGTCGCCTGAAGGTTTAAATGGAAAGTAAGATTGGCATTTTCACTCAGATACTTGTTTCAACTTAATTGCCCATGAATAATGCTCCAAATCAATTAAGTGACCCACATTAAAGAGTGTCATGAGCAGTTTTAATCATTTAATTTTTAGAATCAAAGACAGTTTGCATTACTTTCTAGCAGTAGCTGGTTCTTTGCTCTTCTCAATAGTTTATCGTGTGCTCTTATCAGATGTTACTCTTATTATCTGAATGAAAATAGATTCAGGTGACATTGTAGGTCATAATTGTCATTGAATCCAAATGTAGCCTCATCAACAAGGCTAACATCTGTTGAAAAGAAAATCACCCGCTTTGGGTTGTATGCTCATTATTTCCTCGTTTTACTTCTGTCATTACTGCATTATCACACTTATAGTATAAAGCTACCTTACTTTTTCATCAAAATGTTATACCATATAGTTCCATTTCTACATAGTCACAGCTTGCTGCTTTTTGCTAGCAGCTGAATATGCTTAGATGGACACAGTCACTTAAATGTCGAGTGAAAATAGCTTTAGACATATTTCTTTTCTACTCTGGTCCTATCCAAGGTGGCAGGATGCCTTAGTCTATAGCAATAGTGGAAGAGTACTTTGAACACTAGATATATCCGCAAAATGCTATTCGGTACTTTGAACCAGCTACAACTTCAAATGCCATCTCTGCTTTCAGCATGTCTGATATCTGCTCACTCTTCTGCATCTGGTACAGGTAAAACTGAGATGAATTTTATAATTCTTTAACACCTTGTGATTTGTTAAAATAAAAGTAGATCTAGCAACTCCTCCTCTGGATATATATCTGCTTTTGTTTTAATTCTGAAGATTTCATTGTAATTGTCAAGCAGCTCAGAAGTTGTCTTATTACCCATGGGAACTAGTAGCGTAAATTGCCTTCTATTCTTTTCAGAAAATGCTTCCAGACTGCACACTTTTATTTAGAGGACAGTACGTCCCCTCGAGTAATATCCACACCTCCAACACCTATCTTTCCAATTTCAGGTAATAACTTAAAGTGTGACCATGAATAGCTGGTAGAAGTTGAATGAAAAGTACAATTTTAAAAGGTCTATTTTTATTGGAGTACTTTGAAAATGGCTACAATGTAGATTAGTAAATATTTGTATTGCCCCAAATATTTATTACACTGTGTGTCAGACACTCAGATTTATCTCCTATTCTCATTAATTTCAAACATTCTTAACTATACAGGTGATATAGTAAAATAATTTATAATTGTTCAGGTTTATAGCAATAATAGATTAGTTAAGAATAATGGTGGCTTTTACATTTCCATGAATTTATTTGAAACCTAAGCTTCAAAGGTCAGATCAAATCAATACAATAAATGTGGATTTGTTTCAGAGATAAAAAAAATGACAAAAATATGGATAAAGTATAGTGCCTTTCTGATCATTTGAGTTTATTAGAGAAAATTATTTTTAACTATATGATTTTTAAAAATCAGTAAAATAGTGGTGGTAGTGGTAGAAGCAAACTATGAACACAAAGAATGTATGGTTGCTTGAAATATTTTAGGTCTCAAAATATTAAACAGTTGAATATTTGGGGAGACTTGAGCTATTTTTTTATTAGAATTTAGCTGTAACAACATTCAAAAGTTAGCCAGGGTCATTTTGATTAAGACATCCATTGACCCTACGGTTCACATTATAAGTAAAATCACAGCCACTTATTATTATGTCTGTATAGATTCAGGTTTTTATTATGTTTTTATAGATTCGCATGCAGGTTTGTTACATGGATATATGGGTAATCACAGCCACTTATTTAATTAACATTTTATAACGTTTCAAAATGAAAAGTGGCAACAACAAAAAAAGTTGTCAAGAACTGTGTGAACTGGAAGATAAAGAATGAGATAAGGATGTAGACGTTACCAACCTGGGGCTACAAAAGGAGAAATTTATCTAAGTGGTCATTTTGCAGAAGTCACTTTTCAGACGATGTGCCACATTATTATTGTGAGAGGCTCACATTCCACACGATGTTATCTTCTGAAATCTGATGACTAAAAAGAATAGAAAAAAGAGAAGCATTTTTATATATCTTATATTTAGATATGTGTATGTTTATTATATGTGCGTTATATAGAGTATATTATAAATATTTAAATAAAATTAAATGTTTGCTGTTTTTCTCTACTATCAACTCTGTCTTTAAGCGTCACTGTTTTCTGTTGTTTTTCTAGTTTATATTAAAATACTGTACATTAATTTTAGTATGGCAAAGTTTCTTATTAGCATATTTAGAATTTTGAGGCTGACAGCTCTCAATTGTCTGTTACATTTGATTCCCTTCACTGCACATATCTCTTCTACATACCTTATCAGCATGGGTATGCAGATGAACCCTATTAAAGTCCAATGTAGATTCTCATAAACAAATAAAATAACCCAAAGTTGGGACCTTGTTTGGTCCCAACTCCCCATTTTGAATATTGGAAGAACAATGATCAAGGGAATCTCTGCACTTCGTTTGCTCAGCATTCAGAGATTCACTTGTGATCGTCTGAATATTCATGTGTTCACATAAAATAAGAAAGCAAAAAGCTATGTCAGTTTCACTTACTTGCAGGCCAGTTAATAAAAGAAATTACCAAAATACCTGACTGTCAATAAAAGGAAGGAGTCTGCTCATGAAAGGAGTTTGGCTGTGCAGGATAATAGCAATGGGTTTGAAGGACATTTACTAGAACAAATGATTTAGGTGTGACAAATTATCTCTGTTTTTCTTCTCTAATTATGAAAGCTACTCCCAGGAATGATCCTTCTGTAGGTGTGAAGGTAGACTTACACCTTTACTAGTGTTTCTTAAGCTTGACTGACTAATTCAGTTTTAGTATTCAGGTCCACTCATCTAAGAGAGAGAACAGATGGATTCCAATTTTTTTTAAATCAACAATTCTCGGTGACTGAAGCTTAAAAATATTAGCTGGCCTAAATGTTGAACATCTGTTGATATAAGTAACTGTTTCTAGTGAAATGTGTTTGATGTTTCCTTGTCAGAGAAATCACTTGTGAAATTGCATACTGTGAACTAGTAATATGTTTAAGAAAGTCTTTGCAGGAAAAGAAAAAAAAATCAGAATCAGTTAAAATAATTTGGCCCCTTCACAATTAATTAACAGATCCAATGACTTTGTTTACATAGCGTATTTTCAAGTTAGAATTCCTGAAATTTTACAGATTAAAAGTCCCAAAGGCTTTTGACATTATCGTTAATGAATATTCTGCATATAAATGTTTTCTGTTATTTATGGAGAGAAGGAAGAAATGTTTTCAAATGTACACATCTGACTATTTGACTGTAAGACATTAAACTATACAATTTTTTTTAAAACTGAAATTGCAGTATAATATTTAGTCTACAGTAAAACTGAAAATATATTATTTCTGCATGTCTTCTTTTTCACACAATTTATGCTGAACTCATGTTAAGCAAAGTTGTCCATAAAAAGATACATTCTCTAACAAGAAGTAAGACTTTAGTGGTATTTGTAAATTAATATGGAAAATAAATGATTTTGTCTTAAGAGTACCAACGAAAAAGAGATTCCTGAGCAAATCGGATTCCTAAATGCAGGTTATGATTGATAGTAAATATAGAAAAAATTGATTATTGTTGCTTAACAATTGAATGCTGAGACTTAGTTGAGATCATATGAATAATTGAACTTTGAAGTTGTTTTAGAAGATACTTTATTAAGGACAAGCACATTCATTTCTGTTGAATGATCCTTTCTAACACAATTTTTTTAAATTCACTTAGATGATGTTGGAGCAATTCCAATAAAGCACTTTCCAAAGCATGTTGCAGACTTACATGCAAGTAATGGGTTTACTGAAGAATTTGAGGTATGATTTTATCATGTCTGTTTAAAATAATATAGAAAATAGTATGTTTAAAAGATTCGGGAATAGGCTATTTCTTACCTAAAGACATTGAAACCATTTTCACTGCTAGTAAAAATATTAGTTCCATAATTACTTATGTGTTTAAGAGATGTGTAGTAGTTACCATATAATTTAGAAAATTGGCTTTCTATTTTAAAAGCCAAGTTGTACTAGTGGAAAAATGAAAAATATTTTTAACTTTCATCTGTAAAATACAAATTTCCAGTCTTTTTTTCTTAAAGCTGAATTAGTAACACTGATTCTTTTAAATTTTCTAAATTATATTAATTATACTAAACTACTAAATGTCACGATTTTCAGCCAAAGTACACACGAATTCTTAATTGTAAGTTTAATACCAATGTAAATGTGAAGCTATTTAGATAACCTTTTTGTTTTTGAAGTAAAATCATATCTGCTTGTCAAGAAAATATGCTTGTCTAAAAAATTTAATTATTAAATCAGTAAAAATTTTTCCAGTAATATTCTGTTAAAATACTATTAGGTAGAGGAGGCAGAGGAATTTGCTGCAAATTATTGTGCCCCACGGGACTATCTGTTAAGTAGATTTTTCAAAATAGGGAGCCATGAACACAAAATTAACAATCACAAAAAACAAAAGCCACCCTCTAATATGCTATTGGACTAGGTGCTTCCATGTTCAACTTGTATGTTATTTGTTATTGTTTCTATTCATACTACTGATGAAATCAAACTCCATAGAAGCTAATCAACAACAGATAAATAGCAGAGCTGGATTCAAACCCAAGCCTGCGACTTTAGAACTCATACCCTTGACATTATAGCTGTTAGCTGGCAGCAGTCTTCAGGCTCCCCTGGTGCCACTCCCCTTGAGAAAACATCATATTACCTTTTGGTTGGATCTCCCCCACCCTGAAGGTTCTGTGGCCCTGCGTTTTTGAAGTGCTTCCTCTTTGATCCTGATCACAGTATCTGCTACGCCCCAATGCACTGTCCCATTGCTCCTAGCAACTGCTTCCCAGGAACCCCATCCACCAAGATATGTCAGCAAGGGAAAATGTGATAGATGAGAAAGCTTGAGGAAAGCAAAAGAAATAGATGTGAAGTGTGATATGGTTTTGCTAAATTAAAAATTGGTTCATGCCTGTAATCCCAGTACTTTGGGAGGCAGAGTGAGAGGATTGCCTGAGTCCGTGGGGTTCAAGACGAGCCTGGGAAACTTCGCAAGACCTCTTCTCTACAATGAATCAAAAAAATTAGCAGGGTGTGGTGGCACTCACCTGTAAGGTTAAAGCAGAAAGATTGCTTGCGCCAACCTGTTGAGGCTGCGGTGGCCATGAGTTTGCCATTGCCCTCCAGCCTGGACGACAGACTCCAACTCAAAGAAATCTAAATCACACTGCATTGAATAGGAAAGCAGTGTGAGTTATCATTAAGTGGAATAATATGAGGAATTGTATATTTAAAATCTCAAATTACTTTTTTGTACCATAAGCTAGAGGTTAACTCAATGTTAACTGCCGTGTTAACCGAAACTGTCAGGTTAATATCAAATGAAAGTATAATTGCCATAGGCAAAATATGCCAAAGATGAGTCTACTCTTCCAAATATTAAAAAAGAAATAAGTAAAAATAGATCATTTTTAACAAAAGTTAGTGAAAATACAGGCCCAAAGCCTGATTCATGGTTGTTTTCACAACTATTAAATCATTTTCAATATTATTAAGCAGTTCATAATAGTTAAATTAATAAAATAACGTCACATCTTTTACTCAAAAAGTATTTTCTTATTTCCATTGCTTTTAACTTGCAGTCTGATTCCAGAAAATTTTTCACTAACTTAATAATTAGCCTAATAACTAATAACGCTACCCCTTTTAAGTGGTTCAAATACTAAATTGTTTTTAATTGTTCAGAATCATTTGCTGCAAAAGAGGCCTTAAAAGGTTATTTGGAGAGAGGCTGCACCACCTACTGATAAATCCATAGTTGAATCATATACTTTTTTAGAAATCGGAAGGCTTTTACTTTATTATCTTAATACTAAACATTATAAACTCTAAACTAATGTGCATAGATTAAAATCATCTCTGAAAAGCATTTTAATTCATTTGTAATAGAAAATGTACAGAAATAATTTTCTATATCCATTGAAGTTAAACAAAAAGGAGATCTACTAATAAAATACATTGAAGGTAATGTCACCTGAATTTTGTTTCAAAATGTTTAGTACATATGATAGAAAAAAATATAGGAGATATTTAATGTTTTGACAGCCTTAAATCTGTTGCAAACCACCTAATAGGAAACTGTTTATTCTTGAAAATAACTTAAGAATAAAAACAAAAAACATATCACTAATTCAGAGTTTCAAATAGTGCTATAGTGGTCAAATAAAACTATATTTGGATATTAGCAAATTCAACTAATTTGATAAAAATGTGTCATGGAATACATGGTTCTCATCTGCATTTTAAAATAATCACCATATTATTACATCACTGTCCCCTTTTAAAGTGTTATTTTTTCCTTTTACATACTTTTAAGGTTCCAAATTATTAGACATTTTGATTTGCATGCAACTGTTTGAAACATTCTGTTTTGTTAGTATTTGACAAATGTATTTATTGCATGATCATAGTTTTCCATTGTAAACCTAATATGAACGCTTTTTTTTCTCATTTGTCGTGTGCTGTGGAATTTGATTTCTTTACTTTTTTGGCATTCATTCCCTCATTAGACACTGAAAGAGTTTTACCAGGTAAGGCATTATTTCACTGCATTTTCTTTTAGCCAAGAAGTAGTTGTAACATGTAAAAAATATAATTATGGGGTAGATTATTTTGTTTGTTTTGTCTTCCTTATTATATTTTAAG
The DNA here is from genome assembly GCA_963574415.1 of Tarsius wallacei. NCBI lineage: Eukaryota > Metazoa > Chordata > Mammalia > Primates > Tarsiidae > Tarsius > Tarsius wallacei. The sequence continues at coordinate 12,582 of CAUYQG010135607.1, forward strand.
GCCCTTTGTTTGAAAGAGTATATGTTAAAATGGTATACATACAATTTTTTACAGGAAGTGCAGAGCTGTACTGTTGACTTAGGTATCACAGCAGACAGCTCCAATCACCCAGACAACAAGCACAAGAACCGATACATAAATATTGTTGCCTGTAAGTATATTCTTAACTCAATTCTAACCTTATTATTGTTCTCATTGTGCATTTCAACAGTGACTGGAAGTCATCTGACAGCAAACCTGAGTGTGGCTGTTTCAGAACCCTGACACAGGGAATAAGACTTGCGTTAGATAATATGTAGCATTGTATCGATGTGAATACATTCTGCAATTAATCTTGCGTTAGATAATACGTAACATTGTATCAATGTAAACACATTCTGCAATTAATAGCATATGTTTTTTAAAAATTCAGGTTTTAATACAGTCCTTTCTTCAGGGTCCATGGACTGTACATCTCTTCTTGTGGTTTCGGTCGTTATTTCCATTCCATTCCATGGTCCTATTTACACTTAGGACCTGTTTACTTTTATGTGAATTTACTTACTAAACAAGTGAGATTATTTACACTTCCTCTTTTTTTTTTTTTTTAATCTTTACCTATTTCCTCCCTTTCTTTGCATTTTTCCTGGGGTCTTATTTTAAAAATTGACTGGATTTTCTATTATTTCTTTCGCTTTGTTTTGTTAGTTGTTCTCTCTCCCTTCTCATTTATCAGCTATCTGTTTTTTGTTTTTATTGATGAAATTTTACTATTTTTTTCTATGAAACTACTGTCTTTCTTTTACCTCCTTATAGGACTCTGGTTACCTCTGCTCTCTCTTATTTTTCTTTATATTCCCCTCCATCTCTTGAAATTCATCTTCATCTTCCCTCTCCACTCAAAACAAAACAAAAACAAAAAATTTCTACTTACATTCTTCCTCAAATATTCAGTGGTCCTCCCTAGAGCACAGCTTTGTTATTTCAATTATTGTTCCATTCTCATTCTGGAAGCCAATAGAACTGCACTCTCCTCTCTCATTACATTCTCTGAAAGAATTTGCATAGATGTTGCCTTCTTTTCCACAGAGTTTGCACCAATTCATATTTTTTTTTAAGTGGAGGACTTTGTGTTTGTCTTCCTCAACTGAAACAACTATCCTAGCTGCTCATAAAATTGCAAAATTGTTGTTAGACTTCCTTATACAAGTGAAACAGAAAAATACCCATCTGGTAATTTGAGAGGGACAGAGATTAACATGTTTTGGACACCTACTATGTGCCTGGAGCTGTAAACACGTTATTTTATTTAATCCCTGAAACAACCAGGCAAGATGGGTAATAACAGTTTGGTTTTAGAGATAAAGAAAAACAATCCAGAAGTTCTAAAAAAGGTTAGAGCCAAAATACAAAATAGGTCAGCCTGGCATCGAGACCCATCTCTCCATTGCCATGCATTTGTTTCTGTGTACATTCCTGTGTCAGTGTGAATTGTTACTGTCATAGAAGTATTAATATTCCAGAGTATTTTCTTAACCTGTCATGATTTGGTCTGCATTCACTTCTTCATCCTGGAAAGGCTTCTGACCAGTGAAACTCCCAGGTTTCCTGCTAGTAATATTTCCCTTTCTCATTATGTACCTTCCCCAGATAAATATAGTTTCTCTTTAAAACTGAAGTTAACCTCACACTTCTTACTTCATCTTACTTGGATCGCTACAGTTGTACCGTGTACCAGCAATGAAAGTGTGCATCCTCTTTTAATTAGCAGTGAGGAATCCACATCCTCTGTGCTTGAACTGCTTTCTCCTGCCTCCGTTTGTGGTAGTTCCCCTCTGAGGCCGTTCCAGAAAGAGTTGACTGTTGTAACCATTCCCAGAAATTTCCTAGGGATTCTTCTGCTTCCTCCTCTACTTCCAGTTCCTCCTTCAACCTCCTGTTCATCCTTCCCTAGCTTTCTGAGAATCCTGTCTCTCTTTTGTTACCCTGAGAAACTCTCCAAAGGCCACAGCCCCGGTATGCATCCTTAAAATTGCATCTAGAAAGCCAACTTCAGATTTCAGACTCTCCAGAACATTTTATCATCATCTCAAACCAACACAATTTCTGCCTTTGTATCATCTTATAATTTTTTGCAGCTCTCACTTGATACCTGTGTGTTACTTCCTGTGTACATTTCCTATACTCACCACATCAGAAATGTTCCTGAAGGTGGAGATTCTTTTTATATTCATCTTTGTAACATTTGTTAACCCCATTTCCCCCCAAAATCTTATTTATTTGTTTTTTTTGCATTTATTTTAATTGTATTAAATACATTATTATTCAAATATAAATAAACTTTATGCTGAAATCATCTTTGCTACAGTGAAATATATTCTTTTTTTATTACAGATGATCATAGCAGGGTTAAGCTTGCACAACTTGCTGAAAAAGATGGCAAACTGACTGATTACATCAATGCCAATTATGTCGATGTAAGCATGTTTTAATTGAAAATTTCATAGAAATTATATTAGACTTTGAATTTATTATATCACAGCACTAGTGCTAAACACATGTTTTATAGACAATAACTTTCACTGTTAATTTGTATTTCTTATTAAACAATCCCATGAGTAAAAAATTTCATGAATAACACTCAAGCTACTGTACTTGTTTTATCTCCTGAAATAAGGGAGGGAATTCAGGTTGGTGCTGTATGTTTAAGGTAGAATATGTATATTCAGATAGTTTTTTAACTTCTTAAATATGAAGGACAGCACCAGTGCTTATTTTGAATTTCCCATAGCTCATGGTACAATAATGTGCATATAGCCGAAAATGAATAAATCCTGGCTGAATGATTCCCTGGTAGTACTGACTAAAAGGCAAGCATGATTATAACCAGTTATCAGCCTTTTAAATTTTGGATACTCTTCAAGATACTCAGCTTTGTGAAACTTATTGGAAGTCTTCAGAGACTGTAGATCACTCACTTACTTACTGGTTTTTCACTGTGGTCACCTGAATGTCATCAGAATTCAGTTATTTCTCTGACACTGACCTCATAGTCCATCTGCCTTCGAGTTAATACTATGTGAAACATTGAATGAAAAGAAGTAAGTACATAAGTATAAGGTGTTTGTTTTTTTTAAATAGTCATCCACTGCGTGCTTCCAGGAGAGGCAGTATATATATATTTATATATCTCAAAACAGTCATGGGCTTTGGAGTTAGAATTGGAATTGATTTTGAAGGCTGGGCATGGTAGTGCGCGACTATAGTCCTAGCTACCAGGGAAGCTGAGGTGGAAGGATCACATGAACCCAGGAGTTTGAGCTGCGGTGAGCCGTGAGCATACCACTGCACTCTAGCCTGTGTGACAGAATGAGACTCAAAACAAACAAACAAACAAACAAACACAGTATTGGACTGGAATCCCAGCTCTGAGCTTGTTTCCTCATCTCCACACCAGGCATGATGCTTCCGTTTTACACAGAGGAAGGAATAAGGTTAACGTTTGTAAAACATCTTGTCCAATACTGAGTGGTCAGTGATGAATACCTATTAATGGCTAGCACTTCTCAATGCCATCAAGGAAAGCAGGGAGGTGACACTCCAGAGCTTTTTAAATTGTTTCACACAATGAGCCCGATTGTCTAAAATCCATTTCAAGGCAGCACTATTAAGGACCACATGTTAACCTAGTGAATAGACTTGGATTAAATGCACTTGAAATAAAGATGCAGAGAATTATGGTGTAAAGAAACCTCTTATTATTATTATTTTTTTTACAAAAATCGTAGTTACAGAAGGGTCACTCTCCGTGCTAGTACTTTCAATTTTTCTCCTACTTTGCAAGCTTATTTCTTATGGTTTTCCTTTGTATTACAATATAATATTTTAATATAAAGTTTATGTAATTGGTTTCTCAAGAAAACAGAGAGATGAGATATAATGTTTTTCTTTTATAGAAAAAGTATGGACCTTGAAGACTTAAGTTATGTACAACTAAAGATGGCATATAAATCAGTTAGTAAGAAACATGTGTTATTTATCTTTTCAGGGCTACAATAGACCGAAAGCTTACATTGCTGCACAAGGTCCCCTGAAATCCACAGCCGAAGATTTCTGGCGAATGATATGGGAACATAATGTGGAAGTTATCGTCATGATAACAAATCTCGTGGAGAAGGGAAGGGTATGTAGATCTTCTCTTATCTCATCCCAAAACAGTGACTAAAAGTGCCTTTTTTCCTCTTTATTTTAATAGTTTTAGGGGGTACAGTTTTTAGTCTGGGTTTTAAGTGTACCCCCCCACCCATGCACATTGTAACCAATAGGTGACTTTTGTCCCTCCACTCTTTCTCCCCCTTCCCCTTCTGAGCCCCCAGTGTCTATGATACCATTCTCTGTGTCTTTGCAGATTCTTAGTTTAGCTCCCACTTATAAGTGAGAACATAGGGTGTTGAGTTAGTTCACTTAAGATAATGTTCTCCAATTCCAAGTTGCTGCAAAAGTCATTGAAAGGACTTGGGCACCAGTAATAACTCCACACCCATTGGGGACCAAGAGATTTATTAAAGTGGCGGCTACAGAGTTAGAGGGGGGGAGAGAGAGAGAGAGAGAGAGTTATGCAGGGAGAGAGCTGTATTTATTAGTTTAGCAAGGGCAGGAAGAGGTCGTGCTAGCATTTTATTGGGTAGAGCAGAGTGGAAATAGGGTGGGCCAAAATTACTGTTGGAGGGTACTATAAGGCTCATTTGTCATAGGAGGAGATTGTTGGCTCTCGGGTTTGAACTTCACGTGCACAGGAAATCCTATAGGGGGAAGCTGGAACTTAGGGCCTTTGTTGTTTCCATGTGGCCCTGTAGGGTTCGGGGCCATCTTGGGGGGAAGGGGGTCCTTCTGACTGTTCCCTGCGCCCTTCAGTCATTATTTCATTCCTTTTGATAGCTGAATAGTATTCCATAGTGTATAGATACCATATTTTCATTATCCACTGCTTGGTTGATGGGCATTGAGGTTGATTCCACATCTTTGCAATCGTGAATTGTGCTGTCATAAACCAATGGATGCAGATGTCTTTTTTGCATAATGACCTCTGATACTTTGGGTGGGTACCTGGTAGTGGAATTGCTAGACCAAATGTTAGATCTACTTTTAGTTTCCATAGAAGTGCTTTAACTTAATTTTCAGAGTCAGCATTAGGAAGCAGAAAAAGTTATGAAAGCTAATTTGAATTCCCTTCTAATAAGCTTAGCAGCTAAAATTACAGGTCAAAAAGTGTTACTATGAATCAAGCTATCTGCCTCTTAAATACATTATTCACACTGTGAGGAAAAGTAAATGAGACTCATTGAAAACTAATGTAGTGGCCAGGCATAGTGGCTCATGCCTGTAATCACAGCATTTTGGGAGGCCGAGGTGGAAGTATCACTTGAGCCCAGGAGTTCAAGTCAAGCTTGGACAACATGGCTAGACTTTGTATCTACAAAAAAAAAAAAATCAAAATGTTATTCAGCCATGGTGATATGTAACTGTAGACCCACGTCCTCAGGAGGCTGAGGTGGGAGAATCGCTTGAGCCTAGGAGTTCACGGCTTACTGTAAGCCATGGTCATGCCAGTGCACTCCAGCCTGAGTGAAAGAATGAAACCCAAACTAAAAAAAAAGAAAGAAAGAAAGAAAGAAAAGTAGTGTAACATGAAATAGATTTTAATTCACAGGACCTGGATTCTAGTCCTGACCCTGTAGTAACCCAATACATCTGGCCTCACTTTTCTTCCATAAAGTGAAAGAAGTTTGGATTCCACCATTTCAGTCTCTTTCAGCACTTGTGATTCGATTCCTGGGCTCCTCCACAAGCAATCAGCAGTCACTTTGAAAGAAAATCAAAGATTTAGAAGAGTAAAGAAGTCCATTCCTATTGTTGTCTCATACCTTCACTGATTTCAAGGGCAACTTTTACCCTGAGCATTTGAAATCTGGAAACTGCGTCCTTTATTTTATTTTTGTCATATTTTTGCAGAGAAAATGTGATCAGTACTGGCCTGCCGATGGTAGTGAAGAGTATGGGAACTTTCTTGTCACTCAGAAGAGTGTGCACGTGCTTGCCTATTACACTGTGAGAACTTTTACTCTCAGAAACACAAAGATTAAAAAGGTGAGTCAACAAATGATGAACATAATCAATTGAGTAATGCATTTGTTCCTTTTTAAAAATATATATAAGTGATATAACCAAGACAGAGTAAAAAGTATATAACTAAGCTGGACATGGTGACTTGTAACTCTAGCTGCTTGGGAGGCTGAGGCAGGAGGATCATTTGAGACCAAGAGTTTGAGACCAGCCTAGGCAAATAGTGAGACCCTTTATCTAAAAAACAAACAAATAAAGCAACTTAGCCAGGCATGGTCGTATGTACTTGTACTAGCTACTTGGAAGGCAGAGGCAGAAGCATTACTGGAGCCCAAAATTTTGAGGCTGTGGTGAGCTATGATTGTGCCACTTTAGTGCAGATGGCAAAGGAAGACTCTATCTCTTATAATTTTAAAAATATAATATTTTATTATATACATGTATATATCATTTACATATTTTTCACATATATGTGTGTGTGTATGGGTGTATACATACACATGTACACATATGGGGGGACCAAAAAAAAAAAGAATTATTTTTTGGAGGGAAGACCCTTGCAACTCAGGCTTTCCGCATTAGGTAAGTGTTCTAGGAACTCATCGGCATCAGTGTACCAGCTAGTGTTGTTGTGAGAGGCTGTGTTGTGGAAGAAACATCTCAAGTTGTGGCAAACAGGTGACTGGTTGGTTCTTCCACCAGGACAACACATTTCCACACTACACTGAGTGCTCAGCAGTTTTTGATCAAAAAATCATGACTCCTGTGCCCTACCCTCCTTATTCACCCGATCTCACCCCGAGCACCTTTCTTTTTGCTTTCCTGGGTAAAAAAAGTCCTCAAACGGGAACATTTTGCCAATGTAGAAGAAGTGAAACAAAAAACGACGGAAGCACTAAAAGGCATCAAAATTGATGAGTTCAAAAATTGTTTTGAACTGGGTGTGGTGGCTCATGCCTGTAATCCCAGCATTTTGGGAGGCAGAAGTGAGAGGATTACCTCAGCTCAGGGGTTTGAGACCAGGCTGGGCAACATGGTGAAACCTCAATAAATCATAAAATCAGGCAGGCATGGTGGTGCATGCCTGTGGTTCTAGGTACTCAGAAGGCTGAAGCAGAAGAATCACCTGAGCCCAGCAGGTTGAGGCTGCAGTGGTTGTGAGCATGCCTCTGCATTCCAACCTGGGCAACAGAGTGAGACTCCTACTCAAAGAAAAAAACAAGACAAACAAAAAGAAATTGTTTTGAGCAGTGGAAAAACATAGGTAGATAGCATCAAACAGAGATAGCTTGCATCAAACAGAATACTTTGAAGGTGACTGAAGTTTAAACATGTAATAATAAACACACAATTTTTTTATTAAAAAATTCTGGCTTTGGGGGGGTCTCCCCTCATATATATATATATATATAACTGAAGGCATTAAAAATTCTTATTACAGCTACATCTCACTCCAAAAGGTTTCTTTCAAGTCTCTAAATGCCAGCTGTGGCATTGGAGCCCGATTGGTCCAAATAGTGCTGATGGTTGCAGTGAATGTTACACATTTACAAAAATTCCTGCCTTGTATCATATCTGCACAGGATATGCCTGACATGATATCAACATCCAACTAAAAAGAGTGGTGACTGAAATAAGAGAAATAAAATAAACAGGAAGAATAATGTATTACTCAGGCGTGTCAGAGAAACAGAACCGATAGAGAGATAGCTAAATAGACAGATTTATAGAAAGACTTATATTTATAAGGAATGACTCATGTAATTGTGGGGATTAGCATATCTGAAATCTGTAGGCCAGACTGGCAGCCCGGAAATTCAGGCCGGATTTTTATGTTGCACTCTTGAGAAGAGTCCTTTCTTTTTCTGGTAACTTCTCAGTCTTGGCTCTTAACAGCCTTCAGCTGATTGGCTGAGGCTCACCCGTATCATGGGGGGCAATCTACTTTACTCAAAGTCTACTGATTTACATGTTAATCACATCTAGAACAATGCCTCTACAGCAACATCTGGTGTTGCAGCTAGTGTTTGACCCAACAACTGACCACCATAGCTTAGCCGAGTGAACACAAAACTACACATCACACATGACTATGTATTTTTGTTTTGTTTCATTATAGATTACCAGCATCCTATCAATTTATGAATCCTGAGTTGGTGTTAAGAACCCCGTGTATGTGTGTGTATGTAAAACGGTCATTGACTGTCTGAACTCTTCCAGGGCTCCCAGAAAGGAAGACCCAGTGGGCGTGTAGTCACACAGTATCACTACACTCAGTGGCCTGACATGGGCGTACCAGAGTACTCACTGCCTGTGCTGACCTTCGTGAGAAAGGCAGCCCATGCCAAGCGCCATGCAGTGGGGCCTGTCGTTGTCCACTGCAGGTGAGTCTCAGAGATGTGCCTCCAAACCCATAGAATTGCTTACGCTCCCAAAAAGGAAATCAATGGGACAGAGTTTTGTCAAAATGAGAATGATTTCACAAAGCAAGCGTGATGAAATTATATGCTCATTTTTATGAGTATTGATCATTAGGAAACGAGCATGCCAGTTCCAAATTTGATTGCTGAATATTTCCAAGCACCCAATCTTTTATTGTGATTATTGTTTTGTTTGCTTATTAAACAAAGATTTATTACAACACATAACACCATGGGATAAAAATGCTTGAGACACAACCCCTGATCCTGAAAGTCTGTTGTAGGAGTTGTTTTGTCAGGTTTACGTTATAGAAACCAAAGCACATGGAGTGTAAGAAATTTGACCAGATAATTGTTAGTTGTTTTTTTTAACAATTTGGGGTCAAAATCCCTTTCTTGTTTTCTTGAGTTCTTTCTAACCCATCACATTGAGTGGATTATCAAGTCATTATTGCCCCAGAATTTTAATTTCCTTTCCAAGAGTGGGTTGATAAATAGAAATAATAACATTCTATTGGCAATAGTGGGAAACTGCCAGGGGAAGGAGGGGCATACCTCATCAACAAGGGTACCTGCATAATGAACTTTTGTATACCTAACTCTAAATTGTACCCCACACATTAAAAATAAAAAATAAATAAAATAAAAAATAAGACTATCAGGTGAAAAAAATAAGTAATAACATTCCAAGAAAAGAGAATTATATTAGTTGTTTTCATCTAATATTAGTTTGTTAAAATAATGATAACTGTTAATAAATACTGTTGATAGTCATTAATAAATACCATGTGCCAAGCCTTATGACCACAAAAATCAAATTCATCTCTACACGTAGTATCTTTGTCAAAGCAATGTCCGTGTTTACAGAAGCAAGTGTTTTCCTTTGATATGCAGGTTATCTGACACATTCTAATTACCTATCTCAGGAGTTATCCTCAGATAAAGTTTGGGAGTCTTGTTTTTGTTTTTGTTTTTCTTTTTTTTTAATCCGTTAGCTTGGCAATAAGCCGAGGAAAACAGAAAAAGGCAGAAAAAAAATAGCTCTGAAGGTCAGGAATTGTTTCTTAGCAAATGGAGAAGGACCAGGCTATTGTGCAGTGCAGGTGCTAATTTCCCACTCCAGCACTTCCTACTTGTCGGAACATTTGTAAAGAATACCTGTCTGTGAATCCTGTTCCTCTGGTAGTGGCTTTGAAGCAGTTGATAGATAATGGCCTTTCAGAAATGACTGAAGTTATGCTTTATGCCTTGCAATCTCACTGAAATAATATTTTCAGCTGAAAGCTTTATCAAATTCTTTTTCGCATTAATGCAGAAAGCTTTACAAACTTGTCTTCCTGGAAATACAGACCCAGGGACCTTTTCTTTTCAGAATTTGGCAAAGCCAGTGCTTTCATTTTTCTCATATTAAATGTCTACTTGCTATGCCCTGATACATAATATTTTCATTGTATAATGTATAATAAATAATAAATATCACTATTGAAAATCTTAAAATCTCTAACACAAGTAGGTTGTTTTGTAGTTAGATACACAACAAAAAGAATTAGAAAAGGAATAAATATTTCATGTGCTGTTTAAAGCATTATGCTTAACTACTAAACTGTTTACAGTCTTGGATTGCTTAATTTATTGTGTAGCTCATTTGCTTGGGGAAAGACATTATTTTAATCAACATGAACAACCAGTAATGACCTATTCTTAAACGTATTTTATGCTTAACATTGAAACATTTATTTGTGTTCTCTTCAGTGCTGGAGTTGGAAGAACAGGCACATACATTGTGCTAGACAGTATGTTGCAACAAATTCAACACGAAGCAACTGTCAACATATTTGGCTTCTTAAAACACATTCGTTCACAGAGAAATTATTTGGTACAAACTGAGGTATGATTTTTAAAAAAATAACTGTATTCATCTGCATTCAAAATGTAGATATATTATTCTTTTAGGACTGTCATACATAGTACCACAAACTGGGTGGCTTAAAACAACAGAAGCTTATTGTCTCAAAGTTCTGGAGTCTACAGGCCTGTGTTCCTTCAAAAATCTCTCAGGGAAGAGTCTTCCTTGTCTCTTCCAGCTTTTAGCAGCCCCATGCATTCCTTGGCTCATGGCAGCGTTATCCCAATCTCTGCCTCAGCTGTCTTCTCTTTGTATCTGTGTCCAAGTTTTTCTCTTCTTTTAAGAATACAAGTCACCACTTTCTTCCAGTTGACCTCATCTTAACTAATTACATGTATAATGGCCTTATTTATAAATAAGGTCACATTCTGAGGTACTGGGGAGCTAGGGCTTCAACATGTCTTTTCTAAGGGACATAATTTTACCCATAACACCAGGTCACTGCAGCTATGTCATGCATGGGTCAGCTAAATTTTGTCTGTTTTGTGACCAAATGGGGACTATGCTTTAAAATGACATTAGTAACAGAGAAGATCCAGAAAAAGTGTGAGTGGATCAGTCAACACACATCTATTCTAGCAAGAAAACATAAAGATGTTCATGCAAAGAGTAAGTTAGTGGATTCATTTTTCTTTTTAAAATGTATGAATTATGCTCAAATTGTATCCCTTTTTAAGCCCATATAGTTTACCCCATATGATATAGCACAGATTCTGAAAATATGTATTTTTATTTTCACTATTTCTAAATAAAAATGAATTTAAGTTGAAAATTATGGATGGCAGCTTGAAAGCAATAAAGAAAAAATATACGGCTATATGAACAAAACCAAGTGAAACCAGACTTCCTTCCATCAAGAAAATGACATTATGGTCAGATAAAACCAACCAATAGTCCAATATGTGAAATATAAGAGAACGATTAACAACTGTATATAAAATTGAGTTAAATTATTTATGACAGGCCAAAAGGAGAGTTACACAAAGGGTAGAAGTGTCAGGTTTAGAGGCAGAGAGAACTGCTTTGCCTCCCCGAATCTTCCTGCCTCCTACCACAAATGTCAAGAATACACATAAAAGAGGAGGTAAGGAATGACAAGAGCCTGTTTCTCCCAAGACTTCTTTCTTTCTTCTGTCTGACTTCCAACCATGTCCAGTAAACAATCCTTTGTGGGTTTTCTCCCCATTCTATAAAACTCTGTTTGTCTGTCAGTGGAAGGTACTAGTTTGGTTGCTAAATACATATGAGGAAAACATATGTTTCTTATTGTCATTGCTTTGCCAGGAACAATATGTCTTCATTCATGATACACTGGTTGAGGCCATACTTAGTAAAGAAACTGAGGTGCTGGACAGTCATATTCATGCCTATGTTAACACACTCCTCATTCCTGGACCAACAGGCAAAACAAAACTAGAGAAACAATTCCAGGTGAGTTCTCTCCGAAGCCTCTTGCATGTCACTAAAGAACTGGATGTCCCTGGGTCTTATTTGCATTGACAAGGTCATGCTGAGTGCATTGTGGATACAATGGCTTTGTGTTTGAGCCATCTTTTTCCTTACAACAGGTTACAGTGCTAAGTGGTAAATTTCAAGGAGACATATAATGCTGAGAAACAACAGGAAAAGTTCTCAGAAACCCTGAACTTTTATAAAGGCATACTTGGTGCAGGAAAAGAAGGCACAGAGCATAACAGAACAAACAGATGGAACATATAATAGAGACGATATAAGTGCTCTTTTTACTTTGAAAAAACCTAGACCACTTAAAATGAGTGCTGTGGCTCGGGCTGTCTTTGCACCTCTTTGGAGAAATCTGTGTCTCACTTGAAACTCTTGGACCAGACTAGGCCACACCGAAATAATAACTCCTTCAACCCTAAGTTTCTCCTCCTCAGTGTCTCGAGGCAGTATGCACCAGAGAAGAGCATGTTTTGTTTCATATTCTACCTCTAGCAACATTAGCTCTCTGACTTTCAGAGATCAGTAAGCAAAGAATTCAGAAAGCAGGTGCTTCCTGACCTGCTGTCTGGGACCAAAGAATTTACAGAGTCATACCACCCTCTTACTGTTCAGAATTCCTGGAGAAACAGGGCCAATTTTGGAAGAGAGAATATCTTGAAAGAATTTGGAAGACCCTGGAAAAACCCAGGAAAGTTAACAAACTTTGAGAGATTTTCACTTATTTCTCATGCTTTTCCCAGCCTACAACATAGAATGTCTTAGCCACCATGACTTCTTTCAGGGCTTTGCATTCTCATCTCCTTTGTTTTTTGAGGGGTGTAAGAGAAAGATTGGGGTGAATGCTGACTTAGAGTCTGTTGCCAGAAAGACATGCATGTTTTGCTCAGTCTAGCTTATCTGAGTCATAAAATAGTGCCTTAGGCACTAAAAAGTACACAGCTTAACGGGTTCCAGAAACAAATAATAAAAAATGTAACACATTAAAATTAGGTTGTTCATCAGACAAGGACACTCAGTGCAGATGATAAATCAAGACAAAACTGAGATCACTTTATAATCTTGTCTGAACACAAACAAAACAGAAATATTGTCCAAACCACAAAAATGACTAAGCATCATCCTGTCCTGGCTAATGAATGGCTGCTGCTTCTTTACCAACTCTTCACTGCCTTTAGCCTTGCACTGGTCTTCCCTCCTTCCAAGTGAGATTTATTAAGATACCCCCTCACAGAATTACCCTGCTACCTGACAACATCCAATCCAAACAAAACACTGCTTTCTTAAATCCTTCTGCAAACCGCCCAGCATAAGCCCAAGTTCCTTAGTAAGTCTTGCTTTTCTTACTGAAATGTCCCACAATTCCCCATGTCATGTGTTCTGCCTCACTGCAAAGAGTAATACACCCAATTTACTCAAAAAATAAAATAAAATAATAAATAAATAGCATTAGGTTGTTAAGATAGCTTTTCCCAAAGCAAATTTTCTGTACACACACACGGTATTACTCATTTTCAACAAAATTCCAATTTAAATATAATTTTCCCCTACCCAATTGCATAAAAGAATGGATATGGCTTAAGCTAAATAATCCAGGGTCAAAATGGAACTATCAATTTTAAGGTCAGAGTCCAAATAAAAGGGGATATATTTGACTCTATTTCCAGTTAACATCATAAGTAGGGAAACTGTGTGTGTGTGTGTGTGTGTGTGTGTGTGTGTGTGTGTGTGTGCGTGTGTGTACAGTCTTATAAAAAGGATATTCATTCACATTTATCCATAGAAAATTTTTTTGAAATAAATTGAACCATTTATTCAACAAATATTTATCAGACATGTACCCAGTGACAGGCTTTTGTGCTTGGTGCCAAGATGAATTTAAAAAAAAAGAAAAGAAAAGAAAAAAAAGAAAAGAAAAACAAATATACACAACCCCTACTCTCATGGCACTTGTAGTCTAATGGTAGTTAATGGTAGAAAGACAGACAAACGACCATGTGCAGCGGTTCAAGCCTGCAATCCCAACTCTTAGGGAGGCTAAGGAAGGAGGATTGCTTGAGCCCAAGAGTTCAAGGCCAACCTGAGCAACCCAGAGAGACCTCATCTCTACAAAAAATTAAAAAATTAGCTGGGTGCAGTGACACACACCTGTAGTCCCAGATACTTAGAAGACGAAGGCAGAAGGATGGCCTAAGCCTAGGAGGTCAAAGCTGTGGTGAGCCATGATTGTGCCACTACACTCCAACCTTGGCAGCAGAGTAAGACACCAACTCAAAAAAGAAGAAGAAAAAGAAGACAAAACAAATATTAGGCAGGGTAAGGGTGCAGCTTTTCAGAGGAAAATTGAATAAACTGTTTTGAAGAGCTGAACACAGCACTTGGTGATTTATTGGACATTTCAGAAAGGAGAAAAAGAGATAAGCATAACTATTCAGATTCTGCTTGGGCAACTAGAAGAGTGGTGATGTCATCCAACAATTATATATAAAAATCAATAGCATTATTATTCATTAGCTATAAGTGATTGGAAAACATATTAGAAAAACAAAGAACCCAGTCATTAACAACAACAACAGAATAGTAACAAAAATTCCAGAGTCTCAAAAAGTACATCTAACAAAATGTGCAATAAATGTATGAAGAAATGTAAGAAGAAGGGGGGGTGCCTGCTTGAGGATGTGGTAAGGGGAGAAGACACTGAGATACTCCTAAGCTTACCTAATTTTGCGGTACTTGGGAGGTGTCCCAGTAAACATGTATAGTTAGTAGTTGAATAGTACCGGATACGAGAAAGAGATCTGGCCTGGGGAAATGGATTTGGCAATGATCAGCTTAGAAATGGTTACTTGAAGCCTTGAACTTGGATAAGATAGCCAATTAAAAGTGAAGCATTTAGAAGGCCTGGAAAGGATTACTTAAGAAAAATTGTAATTAACCAATGAATGGCAAGCCCACAAAACAAAGGGGAAAAGGAGGACTTAGAGGACAGAAGAAAATTTGGGGCAGTGGGATATAATAGAATCCAGGGAGTTAAACTAGAATAAAAGTAGAAAAGTAGAAAAAAATTGCAGATGATATAAATATCTACAAAGAACATCAAGAGAAACAAAAGTGAAAATATCTCTTATTATAGTCCAACAATTATATATAAAAATCAATAGCATTGTAATTCATTAGCTATAAGTGATTGGAAAACATATTAGAAAAACAAAGAACCCAATCATTAACAACAACAACAGAATAGTAACAAAAATTCCAGAGTCTCAAAAAGTACATCTAACAAAATGTGCAATAAATGTATGAAGAAAATTATAAAAGTCAATTGAAAAGCTTAGAATTCGGCCCAAACAAATTAAGATATAATGTTGCTAGATAGAAATATTGTTAAGATGTTGATTCTCCTTAAATTGAGTATAAAAGTCAGTGCAGTATCAATTAAATTTCCAGAAGAATTTTTCATGGAAAATGAAGAACAGATTTTCATTTAACATGGAAATGTAAGGAGCCAAAAACATCCCATCTGTACTGAAAAAGAAAGCATAAGACTTCTGCTAAAATTCTGTTGTACCGTGTACAGAAGACTTATTGTATGATACAATAGTATTGGAGTTAACCAGAGAAAACAAGTCTATGAGGAAATCTGTTATGTGATAGAGACGACATTACTGGTCAGTGAGACTAATCGATAAATGACATTGAGAAAATTTCTGTATACAAAAGAAGCAAAATTAGATCTTACCACACTTCAAACACTAAAGTATATTCAAGATGGATTAATTACCTTAATGGGAAAGCAAAACTTTATAATTATTATAAGAAAATATTGGAAAGTATCTTTTGATGACTTCAGGATAGAGAAAGATTTCTTAAATAAAAACAAATTTGCAGAACTCATAAAGAAAAAAATTAATTGGCTGTAAATCTCTGTGTGCTTAAAGAGACAGAAGACAATTGCAATTTTTAACAGACTATTGATTTACACTCAAGACATCATGAAACCCTATAAATTAATAAATGGCAGTGAAGTAAAAATATGAAAAGGCACTCATCAAAGAAGAATTCTTAATGGCTATGAACACTAAAATATACAGTTCCATAAGAATTAAAGAAATACAAGTCAAAACCATGATATACCATTTTTTCATCTATCAGACTCTCAAGAAGCAAACACTGACAACTCCTAATTCTCTGTAGACACCCTCACATGTATGCACATTAAGAAACATGAAAGAATACTTATGACTACAAAGCTTGAAATAACAAAACATTGGAAATAACTCAAACATTCACTAGTTGGGGAACAGACAACTAGAACGTACGTTATTCATGTAATGCAAACTAACAGAAGGAATCATTAAAATCTAACGGTATATATATGTTTATATATGTATGTATTGTGGATAGATAGATAGATATGCACACAATATAATTTATCTCCAAATTGCAGTGTGAAATTTAAGTAGTAGAAATGGAGGTTGCACATGCATAGAGGAAGCCATAGGGAAGATTCTCTCAATGGTGAAAGACGTTGCTTTTTCTAACTCTCCTGGTATAGAATATAGATGCTCCAGGGGGTTCACTAAAACAAGGTTTAACTCAAGGAATTATTAAAACCTGCCAGTTATATTTGTATTCAATATCTTAACTTGGTTAGGGAGTGTATGTGTATATTTGGGTGACTTAAGTGAGATAACCTATATAATTCTTTCCCTCCCTTCCTCAGCTTCTTAGTCAATCGAATATACAGCAGAGTGACTACTCTACAGCCCTAAAGCAATGCAACAGAGAAAAAAACAGAACTTCTTCCATTATTCCTGGTAAGTTATGTTGAATCTTGAAAAACAACTTTTAAAAAATAATAAAACCCTTTTAGGCAATTTGGCAATATTTTTATACCCTCAGACAAACGTAGTGAACTCAGATGTTTCTAATTATGCCCCAAATGCAGCTGTTTTGAAGGACTCACTTTGAAGTCTCAGCTAAAAATGCAAAATATATAGAAAAATTAGCTTAAAGGTCAAAGAAACTCCACTTGAGAAATGCCGTGATATTTTACATTTGGCAGCAGGGGAAGGATGGTCAGGGTTGTGAGTGTGGTTATTTACAGTGAATGTTTTTGTTTCAGTGGAAAGATCACGGGTTGGCATTTCGTCTCTGAATGGGGAAGGCACAGACTATATCAACGCCTCCTATATTATGGTAAGTCAGAGAGGTCACTGTGGAGACAGCCTGCCAGTTCATGTTACAGGAATCAAAACAAGAGGAGACTGCCTGACTTAGAGACTGCAGGCATGGGCAGCATTGTTGGTAAATATAACCCAAATCTGATGATGACAGGCCCACAGCAACAAGTGGAATAACAGCATTTCTTGATGCTTTTGTGTGTGCTGAAACCGAGGAAACCTCAATCAAGGCAAATGAGTAGATGCAGGAACCCAAACTCATCATTCAGGGCTGATGAGCAGATACAAAACGTACACTTGTTTATTTAAGAGGTTTCATTTCATTTACCAAGGCAGAGCTCTTGAGCAAACCCAGGATTCACTAGCTTCAGCAAAGCCCTATCCCACTAACTTTACCACTCCAGGTTTGCAGCATGGTTCTCGCCCTGCAAACTGGGCTCATCTGGGGACCTGGGTTTCTAAAGATACAATGCTTTATTTTACATTTAGATCTTCTGTGTGAGGGATGAGTGCTTTAGTAGTTATTGAGTGACCTTCATTACCTTTTTTAAAAAGTTTTATTTTATTATAGAGATGTGGGGTACAAGTAAGGATTAACTACACAAGTGGGCTGCAGGCAGGTGACGTTTGGACCTCCAACTGGCCCTCATTTCCCCTGGTTTGGGACCAGGCACCAATCACAGCGCTTGACTTCAGCTGAAAAGGTCCTAATTCCTATTTGAAAACCTCTGTTCCAATTATTTTACAAAGAAAATGTTAAAGAATATTCATGCGGGGAAATGTGTGGTAGTGACATCACAATACATTTCACACTTCAGATGGGCCCATAGGAGATAAGAATGAGATCTGTAGGCAGAAGGGGCTAGAAAAATCATGATTTTAGTAAGGGTACATGGAAATCATGATTAACCAGTGACACAAAAATTCTAGATTTCTGTAGCAAAATCTGCAAGGGGACTTCCTGATTCTTTTCCTGTAGAGGCAACCAAGGTGTCTGGACACCAAAGGTGTCCTGTTGGGAGTAGATGTGACTTTGACATTTTGCCTTTGGAACTTGTGGAATGTGAGAAATAAGGACTCTCCTGTAGGTTTCCACTCTATCTCGTGTAGGAGACACTTTTGACAAACCATTTCAGTACGTCTGATCCTAAAGGTATGTTCTGAATGAAATTCTTTGAGATTCTCCAAAGGCTCAGAAAAAAGAAAATCAGCAGGAAATCCACTTGCATGGGTCTGATCCCTTCAGGCAGGAAAGACTCATCATCAGTGGTCAGATAGTGGACTTGGCTCTAATGACAGAACCACAATGCGAACACTTAGGAGTATTTGGTACTTACAGACCCCGGAGAGTGCATGGCACATCTGGAGGCCACACACACAGAGGTCAAGGAATGCAGGAATGGAGAGAGAGAAAAGACCCGTGGACCAATGCCTTTGTTGACTTGGTCAAGACAATGACACATAAACTTATGTTATCCAAACAAATTTCCCGTGGGTTTAATCAGTGCGTTTAATGTAAGCTGGCACAAGTTCCAGAAGGTCACATAGTGATTGAGAGGTAGTTACCGTGGCATATCTGCACAGTCCATGCAGGGTGTCAGGGTCAGCAAAGCCAGTTAAGCCTGTTGTAGCTAGGTGATCCATAGTGAAGTGGTTACCAGGGAGCAGTTTACTAAGGCAGAAGTAACTGGAAGTGGGGGTGGTGTAGAACTAGAAACTGTGTCAGGGGCGACTGAACCCTGCTTCTGGTATGACAAAGTTCAACGAATGGAATACCAAGGCAACGTAAAACTTAAAAGCATTCACAACAAGTTTATGGTTACCTTGAGTACTACATTAACTTCTTTTTTAAAAGATTTTTGTAAAAATATATAATATTTAATTTTTTGAGGTACAGTATGCATAGAGAAATACATGCACAAAGCATTCCTATACTTAACTTCTTAAGGCAAACCTGGGCACAACACAACTTCTAAAGCCTCGGTTTATTTGTTTGTTTGTTTGTTTGTTTGTTTTGATTCAGAGTCTCACTCTATCACTCAGGCTAGAGTGCAGTGACATGCTCACAGTCACCTCAGCCTCGACCTGTTGGCCTCAGGCGATCCTTTCACCTCAGCCTTCCCAGTACTTGGAACCACAGGCATGCACCACCATGCCCGGTTAATTTTTGATTTATTATAGAGACAAGGTCTCGCCAAATTGCCCAGGATGGTCTTGAACCCCTGGGCTCAGGCTTTAAGCCTCAGTTTAATAATCTGTAAGATGGGTATCACAGTTCCTAGCTCATGGTACTGATGTAAGGAATAATTTACTTAAGAGGAAGAAAATATATAGGAAGTGTCCAGTATGTGTTGACTACAATTATCAAATTACTTTATATAGACACAATCTGCAATTCAAAAGTCTACTTTGACTTATATCCATGAATTTATAAATGTTTATCAATGTTTAAAGGCATATATCAGGGCTCTTTTTAAATCTTCTCTTTGGTTCTGTAGGGATATTATCAGAGCAATGAATTCATCATCACCCAGCATCCCCTTCTCCACACCATCAAGGATTTCTGGAGGATGATATGGGACCATAACGCCCAGCTGGTGGTTATGATTCCTGATGGTCAAAACATGGTAAGTTCCTTAGGTCACCTTTAGTACTTTCTTGACAGGGAATGCATAAGATTATAGTAATCAGAAGTCTAGCATACACACAAGTAATTTTATTTTCAACTAATAAACCAAAGTCATTGGAGTCATACTTTGCCCACTATTGGGCTTAGTTTGGTTATATAGCCTCCCCAGTCAAAGTGATGAATTAAAGTTTTATATAAAAGTAGATTAAAATTAACTGAAATTTATGTCTCTTGTGACATTGCTTAAGAAAATTAGGATTGCAGTTATGATTGAAGTCAGTCTATATGCGTCCGTATATATATATATATATATATATATATTTTTTTTTTTTTTTTTAAGTAAAATGTGACAGGACATTAGGATATTCCCTTAGTTTAAGGAGGTCCCTAGAAATTAAAAAAAAAAAGTTCCAGTTAGAATAAAGTGAACTCCTAATATAAGAAGAACTTTTTAGTATAAGAAAATCAGAGATACTTCATTCTCCTTTTTATACGTGTTTGGAGAACCAAAGAGTAAAATCAAGTTAATATTTTATTTAGGCTTTACATATATGCTTAACTTTGAAAATCAGTTCTTGTGTGTATCATTATACTGACCATTCCAAAGGAGACTGGAAATATCTGAGCTCTTAAAACCATTTGAATTTTCTCTACTCGTTTGTCGTCTGTCTGTTATGGAAAAAACAAGCTTATCATTGATATTGATAAGCTTAAGAGGGCAAATAGCAAGGCAGTAATTTGTGTTCTTAAGTATAATATTTTATTCTGCACATCAACTTGACTGAAGACACCAGGAAGATTTTAAGAGTCAGTTTTGAGATTCAAAAAAAATTGAATTGAAATTTCTGTGTCAGCCAACTAACTCTATTCCATAATCTGACTTAAACATTGTATTAAAATTTAGACTTTTGTTTGATTTTTAATCCTTTAGGCAGAAGATGAATTTGTTTACTGGCCAAATAAAGATGAGCCTATAAATTGCGAAAGTTTTAAGGTTACTCTTATGGCTGAAGAGCACAAATGCCTATCTAATGAGGAAAAACTTATAATTCAAGACTTTATCTTAGAAGCTACGCAGGTAAGGACATACTCATAAGTTAAATGACAAACTTTTCATCTTAAGCACACGTGAAACATGTGCATGTGAAACAAACATATGTGACTTAAGGAGCTTTCCTAGAAAAAAAAGGTGTCTGATTTTTTGCCCAATTGAGACAAATTACACAAATAATCAATATCATCTTGTCACTTTCATTTTCAAAATCTTGGGCCGGGCATGGTGGCTCACGCCTATAATCCCAGCACTTTGGGAGGCTGAGGTGAGGGGACTGTCTGAATCCACAGGTTCGAGACCAGCATGGGCAACTTGGTGAGACCTCATCTCTACAATAAATCAAAAAATTAGCCAGGCGTGGTGGCACATGCCTGAAGTTCCAGCTACTTGGAAGACTGAGGTGGAAGGATCACCTGAGCCCAGTAGGTCGAGGCTGTGGTGGCCATGAGTGTGCCACTGCACTCCAGCCTGGGCGACAGAGTGAGACTCCAATTAAAAAAAAATATATCTTACAAAACCATTAAGGAATTAGTCATTCCTAACCTATACCATTCCTGAATTCTATACACACACAAAATCAAAGATTTCTCTTTTATTTCAAATCAGTAGCTGACAGAACTTAGGTTGAAAATGAAGTAAAAAATCATTTTATTAATTCTAATTCTTATGTTTTAATGTAAGCCTTTACCTTATATTGTCATGAGTAGCACAGGGAAAAAAAATACTACTTACTGAAACTGGCTATGTACTTTCTACCAATGTAGAGATTTAATGAGCGATAAGAGAAGTATTGGATTGACAAGTGAAGAAAACATGCAGTACAATAAACTAGGATTATCTTACTAAACTTTTGGCTATCTATAAATACTATTTTCTATTAGGCAAGAGATTATTTTATTAAACTCTAGGCCATTTCCAAGGCATCAATTATTGAATTTTTTTTTCGCCAATCATTATTTAGGTAAAGCTACAGTAAAATGCTAAAAGATAATTATGGTGACTAAGACATGTGGATTCAGAATACCATCTCAATCAGAAAAAGATTAAATCATGTTTAAGACAGCATAAATATTCCATTTTAATTCTAAGACTGGTAAGCTGTGTATGATTATAAGAAAAGTTTTTATTCTCTAGAATATTTGAATAACAAAAAAATATAAACTTGATAATATAAATAAATTAATAATATAAACAATATAGCAATGGATTAATATCCTAGCTTAGTCAAACAAATAAACAAGCAAAAACAAACATATTGATTCCAGTTACACTGATGAGTAAGTAACATAGCCTTAAAAGTGATTTAACATTCCCTATTCGTAAAGTGAGAGGCAGGAATCAAAAGGCTCCTAAGGTCCTTAAGAGCTCTTAATATTCCATGCTAATTTCTACCTGCAGTTATTCCCTAAACACTTTAGATGCACCCATTCAGATCTGCCATCTCTCATGTCCTCCTGCCATTGTTCCCTGTAAAAAAGTATATTACAAGAGTAAGAATCATTAGATACACATCTCATCATACCATTATCCCAGTCAACAATTATGTCTAATATCTTGATTGGCCTTGGGAAGCCAGCTTAGTTTTTCTCCTTCTATTATGCAGAAAATAAACTAGAGTAGCCACACTTATGATTGATGAGTCCAATTCAATATGTCTCATATATGTAAATCAGCTCTTACAGACACCTGGATCATCCAGGAGCCTAACCCAGAGATGGGCAGTATCTCTAAAACAATGACCAAGAAAAAAGTTGAAGCTGGGTGCTTATACCTGTAATTACAGCACTTTGGGAGACCAAAGCAGGAGGATTGCTTGAGCACAAGAGTTCAAAACTAACCTGGGCAACACAGAGAGACTTCATCTCTTTAATAAGTTGAAGAAGAAAATACTAAAGTGGACAGTTCCATTAGCTTCAGACATTTATAGGTGCTTTCCCCAAAATATCACATTTGAGGCTGGTAGGTAGATGAAGGTCTATGCTATATAGACCAAGATTTATTTTGGTGCCCAATAAGTTTGGATTAAGCTACTGAACTCAAAATCTGGGGACTTTTTATTTATATATTTGTTATGAGAGCTGTTTTCAAAATTGTATCAAATATTGACTATATTAAATGTTTATTAAATGCATACAATAATACATGCGTTTAATAAACATTTTAATATATTAAATAGTAAAAATGATACAATAAATTGTATACTTACCACTGAGTTCAAGAAACAAACTTGGCCTTTCCCTTTGAAGTCTTTATTGCACTCCATCCCACTCCATCCTCTCCTGTCTTCAGAAGTAGCTGCTTTTTGAATTGGTGTTTTATTCTCTCACGATTTACTTTATAATTTTACCTTTTATCTGTGTTTTCCTTAACACTATTTTGCTTACTTGTGGATACTTTTTAACCTTATGTAAATTATAAAAAGTGTATTTTTCAGAGTTTTTTACTTCTGTCATTATTATGCTGCTAAGATTTATCCATGTAACTGGGCATAGTTCAAAGTTATTTACTCTGTTTTTAAATTAATTATTATTTCTATTTTAAAGATGTGGGGTACAATTCCAGGTTAGGCACATAAGTAGTCGTCGTGCAGGTAAAGTTTGGGTACCCTTATTGATGTTATGTACCCCCTTTCTCCTAGTAGTGTCCCAGTACTGCCAATCCCTTTCTTATTATGATAAACGTTCAGGGTCTGCTTTTGAGTCAATACATGTAGCATTCAGATCTTTGTTTCTGTGATAAATCACTGAGTATTATAGACTAAATCCATCTGAGTTGCTGCGAAGTTCATAATTTTGTCCTTCTTTATGACTATGTAATATTCCATCGTGTATATGTACCACATTTTTTTTATCAGGTCCACTTTCGATGGGCAGCAAGGTTGGTTCCATGGCTTTGCTATTATGAATAATGCTGCGATAAACGTGTGTGTGCAGGTATCTTTTTCATAGAATGATTTGAGTTCCTCTGGATATATTCCCAGTAGGGGGATTGCGGGGTCATATGGAAGATCAGTTTTTAGATCTTTTAGTAATTGCCACACTGTTTTCCCCAGAGGTTGTACTAGTTTACACTCCCGCCAACCATATAGAAGTGTTCCCTTTTCTTTGCATCGTCTCCAGCATCTGTTGTTTTTTGAATTATTGATGATGATCATCCTGACTGGAGTTAGATGGTATCTCAGTGTGGTTTTGATTTGCATTTATTTGATGATTAGTGAGACTGAGCATTTTCTCATGTATCTGTTGCCTGCTCAGATGTCTATTCATATCTTTTGCCCATTTTCTTAATTTTAATTTGAAAGATATGGGGTACAATTCAGGGTTAGGTATACAAACATTGATTATGCAGGTATCCTTGTGGATGAGGTGTGCCCCTCCCTCCCTTAGCAGTTTCCCTCAACTACCAATCCCACCCCTCCTCCCCTGACAGTTTTCCACTACTGCCAATCCCTTTCTTATAGTATTATAATTGTCCACTTTTGAGTGAGAACATATGGTACTCTGATCTTTGTTTCTGTGATAGATCACTGAGTATGATCAACTAAATTCATCCAAATTGCTGTGAAATCCATGTGTTTGTCCTCCTTTATGGCTGCATAATATTACATTGTATATATGTACCACATTTTTTAAAATCCAGTACAGCTTCAATGGGCAGCATGGTTGGTTCCATGTTTGTGTTATTGTGAATAGAACTGCAATAAACATATCTGTGCAGGTACCTTTTTTGTAGAATGATTTGAGTTCTTCCGGGTTTATTCCCAAGAATTGCTGGGTCATATGGAAAGTCAATTTCTAGTTCTTTCAGAAATCTTGGCATTTTTCTTTGCATAGCCCCCAGATGTGCTAAGGCACAGCACTGCTGGAGGAACGAGTTTCATCAGAGTGAGATTTTGTACAACCTCCTGAGTAAACTATATAACATTCCTGTTTGAGCTTCCGGTCCTCAAGCTTCTTGAGTGGTGGGCAGGACAGGGCATGAAGATGTCATAAAGAACTTTTAGAAATATCTCGATGGGTAAGAGGAAATGTGAGACAAGAAAAGCCAACCACAGTTTCCATTTACAAAGAATTGGTGTCAAGTCTTGTTGATGAATGATGTATTCAGTTGTATTATATTCACCCTTTCTCCAGCATACCATATTCTGTTATTTGCATAAAATAAGATTTTCTTAAATGAACTGCTATTCATTCAGTTAGAAGATACTTGATCCTGGAAACCCATTCTACTGAGTGAGAGTCATAATCCAATATCAATGATTCCATTAAAAAATTTGTATATAGTTATATATCTAATATATACACACATTTGTATATACAAATATATGTGTGTATAATTGTTATATATATATATTTCTATTGACTAAAAAGCTAAAAAATGTTTATTTAATATGGAGGTCAAAAATTAACAAGATAAAATCATATAAACATATTAATAGTGAAGCATGTTATAAAAATTAAATTTTTTTTTTACCCCAAGTAATAGAACATTAAAATTTTAAAGCATTCCATGAAAAACCTATATTTGACTGTTAGTTTAGAAAGTGAGTAGAATAGCATTGTACAATAATTTTTAGTTCTTTCCATTTTTTTGAGCTTTTGTAATCATAATAATATATATTCTGATATTTAAATGATCTCACACAATGTCCATATATATCCAAATCTTCCTCTTGTATTCTTCTTCTACTTTTAAAAATGAGTTGAAATATGATTAAAATACCTTTCTGGACCTATTTGAAATATATAATGTAATTTTCCATTTAAAGTGTCTTCTCCAGTCCAGTTTGTGAACAATAGCAGAAATGATTGAATATACTGATTGCACAACTGTGGATATTTATTTGTATTAGAATAAGAGAAAGGTGTCCTTAAAATAATCTCTGAAACTTTCTACTTTTCTGAAACTATTCTTCTTATATTTTTAAAAGTAGACATGATTTTGTTTATACAATCAAACAGAACATGTCTGAAGTTGCTTTTATCTCATTAATCTGTTTGGTGTATGTTTTCCTTGGATGCAGAAGCTCTCCTTTTACCCCTGAAATCACAGTGAGAACAAGGACTGAAAGTAACAAGATCACATTTTGTAAACACAGTTCCGGGTATCATAAGGATCTGAAGACCGTAGCTACTAAAAGCATAAAGGAGAAAATGAAACTCAAGGATAAATTCTTTTGAAAATTATTCCTCATACAATACACAGGAACTATGAATTTGTCTCTAGTTTAAAAAATAATAATCTTTTGAAAATAAGCCTTACCATAGAACACAAAAAAATTGGCTGAATTATGATTTTTAATACCTAATCTATGCAGACTTGATAGTGAGGTATTTGTGATTACCTCTGCCTGAGGGTCAATTGTTCACTGCTGTGATGGTTGTATGGACTGTGTTCTTTCTGAAAGTGAAGTGTAGTGAAAATGTCTACATTCTACTTCTCTGCTTTTAGTTTCCTCCCTCTTTGCAACCTCAGAATTGCTGTCACATCCTGTTTTCTGCAATAGATGAATGTTACATAATTTCTTTGTGCCTCTTATGAGGTTCTGCATCCCCTGGTGGCCAAGCCTCACCTTTCTCTAGGAGAAGGAGGATGATGGCAGCAACATGTCACCCAGAAAAGCCCTTTCAGGTAGATAAATGGGTGGCCACAAAGAAACAACCATTTGGAGAGTGGATTCTGGGCAACAGCATAGTTTACACACCCAGTGTCACAAAACACACCCACCCTTTCTTGGGCCAACATATAGTTTTCCTCCTTTCATTCTTTGTAGCTAGAGGTCCCATGAAACTGAGTTTTGTGAAACAATGAAGTGTTCTTGATATGTGAAGTAATCTTGAGATGACATGGTAGTGACTTAATCCCCTAGCTATACAGAGAAGAAAAGGATTCCTTGAGTATCAGAGATAATGCATGCAGGTTCAAGCCCAGTTTGATGACTCTCCACCAAGACTGCTTGGCCTCCAGCCTCCATCTCTGCAGAGTTCTGTTTACCTGGAAAGACATAAATCTATTTCAAACTTTTGCCTAAGAATCTCAATGACGTCTTTAATACCAAAGAGGTCTTTAGAAAATGTTTCATGATAACACATTAATCCAGCTCCCTCTTCTCAAGTATGTGTCTTGATTCTGTGCTTTATCACAGAAACAAAGATGTACTAACTCATAAGTGGACCTTGAACATTTATCA
>CAUYQG010135609.1:0-24410 GCA_963574415.1 Tarsius wallacei
TCCAGCTACTTGGAAGGCTGAGGCAGAAGGATCGCCGGAGCCCAGCAGGTCGAGGCTGCGGTGGCCGGGAGCGGCCACTGCACTCCAGTCTGGGCGACAGAGTGAGACTCCAACTCAAAAAAAAAAAAAAAAAAAAAAAAATGGTTAAAGTAAATTCCCAGGAATCTTGGGTTAAAGTAAATGTGGTCTCTTGAAGTCTGTACTGGTAAGGAGAGGGAATTCAGAACAAGTCAGACATACAAAGCTGGTTTAGAAAAGATGGATTTGAGCTTATTAGAAAATTTAGAAGGGATACTGTCACAAAACGGCTGCAGGGGGTGGTGACATCTGGGAAGGTTCAGGGTCAACTAAAGTTTAGGCATGCAGCCCAAGGAGTTCCAGGCAGTGTTGGGATGTGGGGGAGGTGATGGGTGGCCCCAGTGAAAGGCATGTATGCCACCCAGTGCCAGGGTATTGCATGGCCTGGCCACGCAGTGAGCAGCCTGGAGGAGGTAGCACTTGGCTTGAACTTCTCTCTCCAGAGACGAGAGTGCTAGGCCTCTCATTTAGCGGAATAGATAAGGAAGAACCTTAGCTAATTCTCTTGATGAAAACAAATTAGCAGACTGGACATATGTAGGCCTTGCAGATGTGTTTATGAGCAAAAGAGTGAGCATGGCGAGACTAAGAGGAAGTCCTGACAAAGCAAGTTTTTTTCCATAAAGATTACTGGTCTACTAGATCAGGATGATCTGTTAGATTTCATCTCAGATATCAAGATCATAGGGAGAAGTTAGCTTGAGTTCAGCAAGTGCTTTGACAAAGACTTTTCTACAGCCTATAAATACAATGGAAAAGGATGACGAACAACTGAAAATAATTAGGGGAACTGTAACTAGTTGGAAAACTGCCTCCAGAGTGCTAATTAATGAGTTGATACAGAGATCGATGGATTTTCTACTGCCACACCATGATATTGTCTTCTGATATCCATATTGTATCAACAATTGGATGAAGCCATGGGCTTATCATTTGCCCATATGGCTAGCTATAACAAGTAGACACTACACCAAGTGTTGAAGCAAACTTTTAAAACACTCTTATAATGTGTATAGAGTTTCAGTTGGAGAAAAGGAAATCCTGCAGATGGATGGTGATGATGGTTGCATAGTAATGTGAATGTACTTAATGCCACTGAACTGTTCACCTAAAAATAGTGAGAATGGTTCAATTTTTGTTACGTATATTTTACCACAATCAAAAAAGTGCAAAAATTTAAAAAATTGTTACAGCCAAGTGAAACAGGTTTATAATATGTGCATTCTTTTTTAGAAGGGTAGTTAAAAGCCAAAGTAGTGTATCTTACCTCTTGTGACAAATTTTTGGTGAGAAGTTTTCATTTCACTCTTGATGGGTTTGAAGACAAGAATGGGTTGAGAAAAGACATCAGAGAGATTCCATCTCATGCTCATGTTGGTTTTAGTATACACATAATTTGAAATTCAGTTTTGATAAATCATGAAGCCACCCTCTCAACATAAATAACAAATTTAAATAAGAACCTTCTATTAAATTACTTATGGGATACAAAGTCTACTAACTGGAGAATGGGCCACCTGACACCCAATCTCTACCACTACACAATGTGTCCATGTAAAGAACATGTGTGTGTATTTCCTGAATCTAAAATTTAAAAAAATAGCATGACCTCTCTATTAAAAATAGCTATGATTGGCCAATTTATTTATAAAAATGTTTTAACAAATAAATTATATTTAAAAAGCATATAGTTTAAGTCGGTTTGTAAGTTTAACCACATTCATGGCATATTATGAATATATTTTATTTTATATTACATTTTTAATCTGCTTAGTTAACTTCTTATAACTACTTTTAATCTAGTTTCTCCATGAGATTTAGAAATGTTCCGTCATTATTTGTTTCCAATGTCACTGAAACAAATCCAGCATGTACAAGTTTTACTACTGCGAAAAATAAAGCCAAGTCATTTATACTACTAAAACAAATATTAAAAATAGAATGGAGGAATGGCTCAAATTAGATCAATGACCAAAAACTATTTTTTGTTTGTCTTAGGATCTAAAATGGGAAAAATACATTATAACACCTCAATATTTTTAAATAATCTGTACAAAAACTATTGAAAATGTTACTGGGGAAGTCAAAGAAAAATCAGAAAGCAAAATAATTATTTAGAGGGAAACATGGATACAGTTGGAATTGAGCTATAAAGTCAGAGATCCTGGGTTTAATCTCAGGTTCTAGCATGTATTAACTGTGTGGTTATCTAATATTTGGCCTCAACATCCTCCTCTGTAAAATGATTTCAGTACCCAACGTGATGAGAAGGAAACAAGGTAATACGTGTAATGGCTAATGTACTTACTGCTTAGTACCTGGTCCATTACATGTGTGGAAAGAAAGGATTAGCTCTTCTTATTGGAAGTCTCCCTTCCCCATCAAACTTAGCAGTGGGGAGATGCCTTCATCTTCTTCTCATACACCTCTTGGAAGATGTTGTGTATGTCACACACAGGATGAGTTATTGTCGTGCCATCAAAGACCTGGCAAGAACCAGATGACCCTCAACTTGGCGAGACCTCATCTCCACAACAAATCAAAAAATTAGCCAGGCGTGGTAGCGCGCACCTGTAGTTCCAGCTACTTGGAAGGCTGAGGCAGAAGGATCGCCGGAGCCCAGCAGGTCGAGGCTGCGCTGGCCGGGAGAGACCACTGCACTCCAGTCTGGGCGACAGAGTGAGACTCCAACTCAAAAAAAAAAAAAGAGTTACTTGTAAAGAGTTCAATGACAGGACCTTTCCTGAAATGTGGGTAGGCAAGAAAGGATGTAAACTGCTCAGGGACTAAAGAGGAAAGCCAATTTTACCCTTAGGCCCAATCTCTTTCTCTCTTTTACCTCAAATCCTCCCCTCCTGCCTCACACTGGGGAAACCCATAGGAGCTAGAGGGCAATGTCACTCTGGCTACATCCATTGAGGTCAGCCTCCAGACTCAGCAGATGGGTCAAATGCTCATGAGCAGTTCAGTGACTGCTCCGGGCTCTCCTGTTCTCTTCAACAGGTCTTGATCAGAGTAGCAAGTTCCACACCTGAAGCTCTAACAACATTGTCCTTATTTCTTCATTAATTTGTCATGAGGCCAGGAATTACAGGAAACAATACCTACTTAGCTATCACACCAAATGAAATAGTTTTCAACTCAAGAGTTTTAACTCTAATATGACCAAAGAAGAAAATAAGAAGTAATTGTAAGGATTCAGGAAAGGAAATAGTTTTAATAGTTGGAAGTTTAAAGCATGCACCTTTGGCAATAACAGTAAACTCAGCTTTAGAAGATTCTTATTAAATGTGTGCTAGGCACACCGAATCCTGAGTGTCCTGGGTTCCGGCTTACACACCGCTAGGGTGCATCCTGCATCCTGTTATGTACAACTCGCTAGTATCTTACATGAAGCCTTGGTCATTGTAACCCTCAATCAATGGATCAGTGGGCACATTGGATTACATTTTTTAAATAAACAATGGCAGCCGGGCTTGGTGGCTCAGCCAGTAATCCCATGCTTTGGGAGGCTGAGGTGAGTGGATTGCCTGAGCCTGTGGGTTCGAGACCCACCTGGGCAACTTGGTGAGACCTCATCTCTACAATAAATCAAAAAAAAAATTAGCCAGGCTTGGTAGCGCACGCCTGTAGTTCAGCTACTTGGAAGGCTGAGGCGGAAGGATCGCCAGAGCCCAGAAGGTCGAGGCTCCAGTGGCCGGGAGCGGCCACTGCACTCCAGTCTGGGTGACAGAGTGAGACTCCAACTCAAAAAAATAAATAAATAAACAAAAATAAACAATGGCAGAGAGGCTCACAAATTACAGGCTCTGGGCAGACTGGCCATCTGTGCTAAGGTCTAGCACACTACCTGGAAGAAGATAAAATACTGTTCATCTTGAAATTAGCTATTCTAAGGTGTCTGTCTTAATTTCCAGTCTCATTTCTCACCACCCCACTTTAATGAACCATTCACTTTAGGCAGATAGGTCTGAGAGCCATCCTCCAGTCTCTTGGTACCTTTCCAGGTCGCTTCCTGCCTAGAGTGCCCTCTTGGCTTCTTGTCACTTTATTGTATCCTCCCTTCAATGGGGAACACTCAACCCCAGTTCTCTAGTCAGACATCATCATAGTCATTAAATATTATTAGTGCAATTTTGATTACAGAAAGATAGCCACAAGCTAAACGTGACACTGCTGTAACACTCCCCCCCACCTCCTTTCTCTCTCTCTCTCTGTCTCTTTCTCTCTTTCTCTCTCTCTCTCTCTCTCTCTCCCTCTTTTCCATGGAATTTAATGTCACTGTCTCTTAGTTGGTGCCTATTTAGTGTCTATACTTAGTAAGAGTATTTTATGACTACTGTCTCCAATTAAGCTGTCAGTATGTTAGGGATCAAAATCATTGCTAAATATTTACAGGTCACATTTGTTATCCATGACACAGCCTGGGCATAAAGGCATTTAACCTATAGCCCTTCTCAAGATAAAACCCTGGTAATGGGACTAAGAGAAACGTGTATGATATCAAAAGTTATCATGACAAACAGCTTTACTTCCACCATGCAGTAAAGATCATATGGCACAATTAGATGATTATATTTCACAAGGTATATTTCAGCTGTAGAACTATTCCAAAATCAAACAATCTGGCCATCACAGGAAATGTCTGGTGCCCCATCAGGAAAACTGATATGTTGAAATGTTCTTAGAAAATGTTAAATATGATTTTAAAATGAAAATATGTTTTGGAGGTAAAAAAAAAAGTAAAAATTTTGAGCTAAACAAATGCACATGTTTAGGTTAATTATATATAAATGTGCGTGTGTGTCTATCTATCATCTGTCTATCTATCATCTAATCTCCCCCAGGATTTATCATCTGCAGCAAATGACAGATAAACCTACCGACTGAGAAAAGTGCTAAGCAGAGATGTCTACAGGTGAGGGCAGGCCCAGGAGTTCATAAACTAGGGTAGAGCCAGATATAAGTGATAGGAGGAAAAGGGTCAAATAACAGATGGAAAGGTCAATGCCAGGCTGAGCTTAAAAGTACCAACCATGACTCAGAAGCAGGTGAGTGTGCAGGAGCTAAGACACAACCAGAAGAAGAGGAAAGGCCCTCAATATGCATGTGGGGCAAGTTCATCAGTCTGTAACTTCCTCAGCACAATGTCTCTCAGCAATTGTTCTGCATCCTCTGAGCTATAAGGCACTGCCTTAGCTATAGCCATTCTCCTCTGCCCAGGCCTGAGTTGGCCAGTGACTCAGCACAGCAGGAAGCTGTTTTCAGCATGTGTCCTGCACAGCTGCAGGAGCAGCCACTGCATAATCTGCAGCCACACCTAGCAACCCAGCTGGCCACAGTCAGCTTCAGAACAATGGCTTCTCTGTACATGACAATACAAATTTCCCAGTGCCTATTTAAAAAGAAAACAAAGAAAAGCTATTAGCCATGTGTAATAATTAATCTGACAGTGGCTTTTCAATTATGCCAGCTTTGCCTACCTGGGGCTTCGTGTCCTTTCTATTATGTTTCTTTGGCCAACTCTGCTCTGCTTCCATGTCAAAGGTCTTGCCCACCATTGGTCACTCAGCATTTCAGCTATAGTTTGAGACACTCTTCCTGATAACTTTGATGTTGGAAAATAATGTCATGAGTCCAGTGTTTCATTTTGTTTGTTTTTCCTTGGCACCTTTTTGATGTCTGTACTTTTCCAGTTGCCATTTCTTCTTTCTTCCTAAGGCCCTTCTCTGACCTGGATCAGAATTCCTGAGAGATGAATTCCTGTATGTAACCAGGGCTAGGTGTGTGAAGACAATTCAGGATGAGTTCAGAGGGAAGATAGGCCCAGCCCCTAGCTTTCACCTTCCCCAGAGATCCTATGACTATGTGGGTGGGCATGAGGCCATAGGGCAGTCACACAAGATGTTGCTCAGCCACCCTTAGAGAGAAGCCTGAAGCAGGAGTGTAGTTGGTGGACTGCACACAGTTGCCACAACTTCCAGCTCTACTAGTGTTGACTCTGAGGTCACTCTCTCCCCAGATAGCTATAGTGGGGTACAAGAGTCAAGGCATTTCTGCCCAATGCAGGCCCACTTATACTATGGACTTTCTCCCAGTAAGTCTCCTGTACAACGAATTCTGTTGGGCACAGCTTTCTGGAGTACCCAAGCCATATGAAGAGCAAGAAGGATTTGAAAACTTTGTAGGCAGAGTGTCCAGCAAGTGAAATCTCCTTTTCACCTAAAATAGAGAGGCACCCTTTTCTCCATTTCTAGGCCAAGTTTTCAAAAGCCACCCCAGCTCCAATCAGTATTTGGGTTCTCTTAAGACCCTCTTTGTTTTTGGCTGCTACGCCACTCCCATTCTAATAAATGCTCCTTCTATAGAAACATTAATATCACCATTCAAATCCATGTTCCCTTATGAATTGCAATAAGCATCTTTGTATATCTGAAAAACAACCATGAAAATGGTGTCCAACAAGGTCCTCAGCCCATCCTCAGGCACCTGTGGCTTTCCAGTCCTTCACAATAGCCAATACACCCAAATACTAACAAACTTTGTTGTTTTACACAGTGTTTGTAAAAGTCGCTTTGCTAACTATACTAGTCACAAATGTTCATTAGTAATTACTGGCTCACATCAGATTAGAGGCAGAGTTAATGGCAAGACGCAGGCAGCAGTAAAAAGGCAGCCAATAGCTGCGGGGAGAAGAGAGAAAACCATAAATAGAAGGCAGGATCCTGAGAGCCCAGTGGAGTTTCTCTGCTGAAGGATTGGCCGTCTGGCTCCATTAGCCACCGTGAACAAAGGCAGGAAAACATGGATGAGAGCTGAGGAGGATCATTCAGTCGACAAAATCAGAAGACTGGGGTTTTCCTAACTAAGATAGTTTGGGTATTTGCTCCTTCCAAATCTCAAGTTGAAAAGTGATCTCGGTGTTGGAGGTGGAGCTTAGTGGGAGGTATTGGGTCATGGGGCAGATGCCTCATGAATGGCTGGGTGCCCACTCCATGGTACTGAGTGAGTTCCTGCTCGTTAGTTCACAGGAGATTGTTAAAACATGTCTGGCACCTCCTTCTCTCTCTCTCTTGCTTCCATTTGACAGGGCCAGCAATCTGCAATATGGCCCAGAATTTGCCTATAGACAATTTGCCTACAGACACAGAGAAGGAGAGGAAAACAAAATCCCAGAAAAAAACAGCAAAGTAGCCAAGCATGAACACTGGCAATCACTGAATCGCACATGATATTTTTATATTATTTTATTTCCACATAGTGTTTAAGAGCACAGATTTTGGAGACAGATTCAGGTCTAAATCTCACCTCTCCTCCTCTTCTCTGGACAGCTGTGTGACCTTTGAGCAGTTACTTACCCTCCATGCCTCAGTTTCCCTTTTAAAAAATGAAAATAATAATAGTACCTACCTTTTTTTTTTTTTTTTTTTTAGTTGGAGTCTCACTCTGTCGCCCAGACTGGAGTGCAGTGGCTGCTCCCGGCCACCGCAGCCTCGACCCGCTGGGCTCCGGCGATCCTTCCACCTCAGCCTTTCAAGTAGCTGGAACTACAGGTGCGCGCTACCATGCCCGGCTGATTTTTTGATTTATTGTAGAGATGAGGTCTCGCTTGCCCAGGCGGGTCTCGAACCCGCAGGCTCAGGCAATCCATTCACCTCAGCCTCCCAAAGGCGCGGGATTACAGGCTGAGTCACCGAGCCCGGCTTAGTACCTACCTTATACTGTTGTTGTGAAAAGCGTCTAGCACAGGATAAGCACAATATATGGATGTATCAAGTAAAAATATCAATCAATACTAAAATCAAGTTTCTATTGTTTTCAAATGTTTTGCAACATATATTATTGCTGTCACAGTTTTAAAAATTTAAATGAATTTTTGGAGTTATAGCTCCAAAGATTATAAAATGCCTTTTTTCTCTCCCTTGTCCACTCTCTCTGTGGCTAATGGTATAGAAAGAGAAGTCTTCTCTGACTTTGGTAAATGAACCTATGCCCATGCCACTTTGAAATTAAAAACCAAGAGTGCTGACCCTATGTGCATTATGCTATCAAAGAACACTGATCCTAAGAAATAACAAACTGTCAAGTATGACTGGGTAGAGCTAAACTTACTCCATTTTGGCATTTTTACCCTTTCACACATTGATAGAAAAAGTAAAATAGCATGGCAGGCAACTATAACACTATGAAGAAAAAATAAAGCAGGGTATGGAGACAGAAAATGACAAGGATGACACTTTCCATGGGGCAGTTGTCAGAGAGGAATCCTGGCGATCATGGCATGTGCATAGGAAATGAAAGAAAGGAGAGACTAGGTGTGCAGATGTCCCTGGCAGAAGAGAAAGAGAAAAAACTGGAGATAGGTTTAGAACTGAGTTAGAAGAATTGAAGGTAGATGGGTCTGAAGTTCAGGCTGCCCAGGAACTGGAGACTCTGAGTGGTCTACACAAAGGTAAAAGACTAGGAAAGAATGTGACTGGCCAAGGAACAGGTATAGAGCAGGAAGAATGGTGGGGAGATGCCTCACATAGTGCATATTGATTCCAGTTGGCCTGGCCAAAAGGTAGAGTCATCATCAGTCATCCTCAGTGGTGTTGTGTGGTGGATAATTTCAGATGTCAGCTTGGCTGGTTGAGGAATGCTCATCGTTCCTGGGTGCATCTGTAAAAAGTGTTTCCATGGGAGATTGGTGTATGAGTCCATGGACTGACATAGGAAGACATACCCTTAATGTCGGCAGGCAACATCCAATCAGTTGGGGGCTCATCTGGAACAAAATGGACAGAAAAGGGGTTATTGGGTTCTCTCTCTGCTTTCCTCCTTTCAGAGCAGGATACTTTTTCTCCTCCTGCCTTTGGATATCAGACTCCAGGTTCTTTAGATCTGGGACTCCAGAAACTTGTACCAACAGTCTCCCTAGGACTCTTGGGGCTGACTAGAGTCTGCACTGTTGGCTTCCTTGGTTCTGAGACTTTGGACTTGGAATGAGCCGTACTACTGGCCTTTCTGATTCTGGGACTTCACCTCTGTGATCATGTGAACCAATACCCAACCCCCCCCAGATAAATCCCCTTTCTGTATGAGATAATAATTTTGTATCTCATACAGATTTGGTAACAGAAATGCTTCTAAAGTAATGGAATTTTAAAAATTAATTTTCTACTTGGTTTTAGGGTTTCTTGAATTGACTCTCAATCTGATTTGACCTAAAAATGCTAAAGACTATTTTTAGTAGTACAGAGAAAACTGATTTATGAAGTTTTAGCTCACATACAAATCACAGGGTCCAGTAAGTAAGTCCCTGAACTCTTCTTGTGGTTATTTCTCAAGTTCAAGAATGTATAATTGGTATAGATATACTCAGCAACGGACAGAATTCCCACACTGGTCCCCTGACCTGTGAAGTAAAGACTGTGATGATGGGAGAGACCAAGTGGAAATCATTAGAGTTGCCCCTACCTAGGAAAATAGTAATAAAAAATAATATTGCACCCTGAGATGATCACAAAAATTAGTACCACCATCAAGAACATGAGAGTTGCAGGGATAATGAATCCCACTGCACCCCCATTCAACTCTTCTATCTGGCCTATGCAGAAGGCAGATGGATCTTGGGAAATGGAAATGGATTATCCTAAGATTAACTAGGTGGTGACTCCATTGCAGCTGCTATACCAGATGTGGTTTCATTGCTTGAGCAAGTTAACACATCTCCTGGTACCTAGTATGCAGCTATTGATCTGGCAAATGCTTTTGTTTCCATCCTGGTCCATAAGGCCCTCTAGAAGCAGTTTGCTTTCAGCAGGCAAGGCCAGCAATATACCTTCACTGTCTTACCCTCAGGAGTATAGCAGCTCTCCAGTCTTATGTCATGATATCACATTAGTTTATTACATTGGTAACATTATGCTAAAAGGGCCTCGTGGGCAAGAAGTAACAACCACTCAGAACTCATTGCATCTCAGAAGGTGGGAAATTCAGGGAATTTTACCTTGGTGAAATTTCCAGGAGTCCAGTTACATGGAACACGTTGAGTTATCCCTTCTAAGATGGATAAGTTGTATATGGCCTTTCCTACAACCAAGAAGGAGGTACAATGCCTAGTGGGCCTATTTGGATTTGGGAGGCAATACATTTCTTATTTGGGTGTGTTACTCTGGCCTACTTATCAAGTGACCCCAAAAACTGCTAGTTTTGAGTGGAGCCCAAATTAGGCAAAGGCCCTTTTACAGGTCTAGGCTGCTGTGCAAACTGATCTGCCACTTCAGCCATATCAGCCAATAGCTCCTATGGTACTTGAAGTGGCAGTGGGTGATAGGAATGCTCTTTGGAATCTTTGACAGGCCCCTATAGGTGAATCACAGTGGAAACCTTTAGGATATGAAGCAAAGCCCTGTCATTCTCTGCAAATAACTCTTTTCCCATTGAGCAAGATCTCTTTGCCTTCTACTGAGCCTTAGTAGAAACTGAACGTTTAACCATGGGCCACCAAAGTATCATGCAACCTGAGCTGCTTTTAATGAACTGTGTGTTATCAGATTCACCAAGCTATAAAGTTGGATGTGTACAGCAAAACTTTATCATCAAGTGGAGCAGTATATATGAGACTGGGCTCAAGCAGGTCCTAGAGGTACAAGTAGATTATATGAAGAAATGGTCCAAATACCCATGGTTCCTGCCCCTGCTTCACTGCCTTTCTTCCCACCACCTGCACCTGTGGCTTCATGAGTAGTGCATAATATGCAAGCACTATCTGAAAGTGGACAACTGCAGCACTAAACCCCTTTCTGGGATATACATGAAGGACAGCAATGAAAGGAAATCTTCCCAGTGGGAAGAACTTAAGACAGTGTCCCTGATTGTGCACTTTGGAAGGAGAAATGGCTAGACGTGAAATTATAAACAAATTCATGGACTGTGGTCAGTCAGTGGCTTAGCTTGATGGTCAGGGATGGGGTGGAACATCATTGGAAAATTGGTGACAAAAATTTGAGGAAGAGTTATATGGATAGACCTCTCTGAGTGGGAAAGAGATGTGAAGATATTTGTGTCCCATGTGAATGCTCATCAAAGGGTGAACTCAGCAGAAAAGAACTTTAATAATCAAGTGGACAGGATGACCTATTCTGTGGATGCTAGTCAGCCTTTCCCCAGTCACCCCTGCTATCAATCATTGGGCTTGTTAACAAACTGGCTATGGTGGGAGGGGAGGAGGCTATGCCTGAGCTCCGCAACATGAACTGTCACTCGTCAATTTAAACTTGGCTGCAGCCACCATTGAGTGCCCCATTTGGCAGCAGCAGAGACCAACACTGAGTCTCTAATATGGCACCATTTCCCAGTGATTGACCAGATACTTGGTGGCAGGTTGATTACACTGGAGTGCTTCACCATGGAAGGGATAGTGTTAAACAGTTTGGATACAGATTTGCCTTCTACACATATAATGCTTGGACTAGAACTATCATCCATGAACTCACAGAATACCTCATTGCATTCCGCACAGCATTACTTCTGACATAGAAACTCACTTCCTAGCCAAAGAAGTACAGCTCATGTACATGAAATATGCTGCTCTTACCATGTCCCTCATCATCATGGTGCTGCTTAATTGATAGAACAATGAGATGGCCTTTCAAAGTTGCATTCACAGTGCCAGCTGGGTGGCAATACTTTACAAGGCTGGGGCAAGGTTCTGTAGAAGGCTGTATATGATCTGAATCAGCCTTCAATATGTATTACTGTTGCTTCTATTGCCAGGACTCACAGGTCTAGAAATCAACAGGTAGAAATTGGGATGGCTTCACTCACTATAACCCTTAGTGAAGACCATTATCTCTAATGACCCCAATTATCTCTAGTGACCCATTAGAAAAATGTTTGCTTCCTGTTCCTACAACTTTATGCTGTGCTGGCCTAAAGATCTCTTTCCAGGGGGAGAAATGTTGACACCAGGAGACACAAAAATGATTACAATGAACTGGAAGTTAAGACTGCCATTCAACCACATTGGGCTGTTCATGTCTCTGAGTCAACAGGCTAAGAAGGAAGTTACAGTGTTGGGTGGGGTGACTGATTAGACTACTGAGGGGAAATTGACCAACTACTCCACAATGAAGGTAAGGAAGACTATAGGACCTCTCTTCAGGTGTCTCTGAGTATTAAAGTCTGGAATATAGAACCTCTCTTCAGGTGCCTCTGAGTATTAAGGTCAGTCGGTCAACATTACAACTCAGTTCATGAAGGACTATGAATGGCTTACAGTCTTAAGGAATAAAGATTTGGGTCACCCCACCAGGTAAAGAACTACAACCAGCTGAGGTGCTTGCTGAAGGCAAAGTGAATACAGAATTGGGTAGTAAAAGGTAGTTATGTCGGCCTCGGTGGCTCAGCCTGTAATCCCGCGCCTTTGGGAGGCCGAGGTGAGTGGGTTGCCTGAGCCCGCGGGTTCGAGATCCGCCTGGGCAACTTGGCGAGACCTCATCTCTACAATAAATAAAAAAAATCAGCCGGGCGTGGTAGCACGCACCTGTAATTCCAGCTACTCGGAAGGCTGAGGCGGAAGGATCGCCGCAGCCCAGCAGGTCGAGGCTGCGGAGGCCGGGAGCGGCCACTGCACTCCAGCCTGGGCGACAGAATGAGACTCCAACTCAGAAAAAAAAAAAAGGTAGTTATAAATACCAGCTATGACTACATGACCAGTTACAGACCAGTGAGTCAATGAAGAAATTAAGAAGGAAATGTTTAAAATCGCTTGAAATAAATGAAAATGGAAACACAACATATCATAACTTACTGGACACAAAAAAGTTGTCCTAAAAAAGGGAATTTTTAGTAATGAATGTCTAAAATTCAAACAAAATTTGTAAAACTTCCAATAAACAAATAATGAGTTTACTGGAAAAGCAAAGGGGAAAAAAAAAACTAAGCCCAAAATTACTAGAAGGAAAGAAATAATAAAGATCAGAACAGACACAAATAAAATTGAGTCAAACAAGGCAAAGTGGGGACTGAAGGGAGATCCAAACTTTACCTGTAGGATGTCCACCTGAATACATAATCCTGAACTGTACCCCGCATCTTTCAAATAAAATATAAAACACATTGAGTCAAAAAAACACAAATGATCAAAAAATGTAAAGCTGATACTTTGAAAAGATAAAACAAATTGATCAACCTTGAGCTAGACTAAGAAAAAAGAGAGAACTCAAATAAATAAAATCAGAGATAAAAAAGGAAACATTAGAATTGATTTCACAGAAATGAAAAAGATCATTAAAGAATACTATGAACAAATCTATGCCAATGAATTGGAAAAACTAGAAGAAATGAATACAACCTACCAAGATTTAAACATGAAGAAAAAGAAAATGTGAACAGACCAAGGATGAGTAATGTGATTGAAATAGTAATAAAATATCTCCCATCAAGGAAAGGCCAGGACCTGGTGAATTTACTGCTGAATTCTACCAAAAGTTTTAAAAAGTAATAGCAATTTCATTCAAACTATTTCAAAAAACAGAGAAGAAACAATACTCAAAAACTCATTATATAAGGCCAGAATTACCCTGATGCCCGAAATAGATAAGAACATAACTAAAAAGGAAAGCTATAGGCCAATATTTCTGATGAACATGGATGAAAAATCCTCAACAAAACCAAATTCAACAACACATTAAAAAGATCATTCACCATGATCAAATAAAATTCACCCTGGGATGCAAGAATAGTTTAATATATGTATATCAATATGTACAATATATCAACAGAATCGAGGACAAAAGCCATATATTCATTTTAAAAGATGCTGAAGAAGGATTTGATAAAATTCAGCACCCCTTTATAATAAAAACTCTCAATAAATTGAGTATACAGGAAATATACCTTAATAAAATAAAAGTGATATATGACAAAATCACAGCTAACATCATACTTAACATGCAAAAATTGAATTTTTCACAAAGATCTGTAACAAGATGAGGGTGACCCCTTTCACCACTTCTATTAAACATAGGACTGGAAGTCCTAGCCAGGGTAATTAGGCAAGAGAAAGAAATAAATAGCATCTAAATTGGAATGGAAGCAATTAACTTTTCCTTGTCTGCAGATGACACAATCTTATCCTCAGAAAAGCCTAAAGATTCCATCAAAAAACTCTTAGAACTGATAAATGAATTCAGTAAAGTTGCAGAATATGTCAAAAGTCAGTAGCATTTTTACACTCTAATAGCAAACAATCTGAGAAGCAAATCAAGAAAGCAACCCTATTTTAACAACTACAAAAAAAAAATACATGGGAATAAATTTAACTTAAGAAGTAAAAGGTCTGTATGAGAAAAACTATAAAACATGAATGAAAGAAATTGAATGGTATATAATACACACACACACACACACACACACACACACACAGAAAAATGTTCTGTGCTCAGGAATTGAAAAAAAAATATTGCTAAAATATCTGTAATACACAAAGCTATCTGTAGATTCAATGCAATTCTTATTTAAAAATAATGACATTCTTCACAGAATTTTTTTTTTAAATCTTAAAATTTTATATGAAACCGGAAAAGGCCCTGAATAGCTAAAGCAATTCTGAACAAAAAGAATAAAACTGAAGTCATAACACTACCTCATGTCAAATTATACTACGAAGTTATATGTAACCAAAAATCATGGTACTGGCATAAAAACAGGCATATAGACCAATGAAACAATATAGAGATCCCAGAAATAAATTCACACACTTATAACAAACTATGATTTTTTATAAAGGCACCAAGAATATACTCTGGGGAAAGGACAGTCTCTTTAATAAATGTTGCTGGGAAAACTGGATATTCATTTGTAGAAGAATGAAACTAGATCCCAATCTTTCATAATATACAAAATCAACTCAAATGAATTAAAGACTTAAATGTAAGACCCAAAACTTTAAAATTGCTAGACAAAAACATTGGAGAAATGCTACAGGACATTGGTCTGGGCAATTGAGTAAGACTTCAAAAGCATAGACAACCAAAGCAAAAATAGACAAATGGGATTACATAAAGCAAAAAAGCTTCTCCATAGCAACGTAAACCTTCAACAAAGTGAAGAGACAATCTACAGAATAAGAGAAAATATTTGCAAACCCTCAATCTGACAATAAATTAAAAACTGGAATACAGTGAGTCTCCTACATATGAACAAGTTCCATTCTGAGAGTGCATGTGTTAAGTCCAATTTGTTTGTAATTCCAACAACGTTAGTCTAAATATGTAACTAACACAATTAGTTATAAAGTACCAGCTACATCAGTGCTGCTTTTATGCTTGCTTGTAGACATCTGGGCTTGAAATAAAAGATACTGTACTACTGTACTTTATATAGTACTGTACAGTAAAGTACATAAAATCACAACCACTTGTAAATGATGCACACATGACAATGTATGTAAGATGCGTGAACTAACTTACATGATTGAACATGTGAACACACGTTTGCATCTTTAAAAGGTTGCAACTTGAAGATACATATGTAGGGGACTTACTGTATATAAAAAGCTTAAATAGCTCAATGGCAGGAAAAAAAAGTAATTTGATTTTTGTAAATGGGGAAAAATCTGAATAGACATTTCTCAAAAGAAGACATACAAACAACAACAGATATACTAAAATATATTCTCAACATTAGTAATCATCAGGGAAGTGCAAA
Organism: Tarsius wallacei; assembly: GCA_963574415.1. Classification (NCBI taxonomy): domain Eukaryota; kingdom Metazoa; phylum Chordata; class Mammalia; order Primates; family Tarsiidae; genus Tarsius; species Tarsius wallacei. The sequence goes on from CAUYQG010135609.1 coordinate 15,775, forward strand.
TCAAAACCACAATTATATATAATCTCACCCCAGTTGGTATGACTTCTATCAAAAAAATGAAAAATCTGACAAGATGTAAAGAAAGGGGAATGCTTGCACACTGTTGGGGGGAGTGTATACAGTATCAAATATTAAATATACTCCAAAATATGTACTACTATTATAGATAAATTAAAAACTAATTAATAAATTAAATTTTAAAAATACCAAAATGCATCTATACTATAGTTACAAATACCAAAAATATGAAGAAATAAAGAATACAAATATGGTAGCAGAAAGGATAAAGAGATTAAAATTAATTTTTAAACTTAAAAACATATAAATTCAAAAGTTGAGATTTAATAAAATTAATTATGTTGTATTATTTTATCAAGGATAGTCTTAAGTGAATCTTGCTTTTTTTAGTCTTTCTTATTTTTTTCTACTATGCACAGCAAATAATCTAGTCACTATTATTGAGTAAAAATCAGTAGCTTTCATTCATGGTAAAGCACCAGCAGTTTTACCCACTTTGGTGGTTCATTTTATGTGTCAGCTTAGCTAGGCTGTGGTATCCAGTTATTTGATTAAACACAAGTCTAGATGTTTCTGTGGAAGGTTTTTTTTTTTTTTTAGATTAACATTTAAATCAGTAGACTTTGAGAAAAGCAGATTAACCTTCATAATGTGGGTGAGCTTCATCCAGTCAATTGAAGGCCTTAAAAGAAAACACCAAATTCTCCTGAGGAAGAGGAAATTCTGCCTGCAGACAATTCTGCCTGGAAACAAATGAAAACAAAAGCACATCTCATCAGAATCTCTGGGATACCATGAAAGCAGAGTTAAGAGAAAAATTCATAGCATTGCACACACACATCAAGAAAACAAAAAGATCACAAGTAAACAGCCTAATGTCACAGCTAAGGGAGCTGGAAAGGCAAGATCACCTAAATCCTAACTTCAGTGGAAGAATCTAGATCACCAAGATAAGTTTACAATTGAAGGATATATAAAGCAAAAATATCATAAAAAGGATCATCAAGATAAAGAGTTGGGTTCTTTGAAAGGATAAATAAGATTAACATCTTCTTGGCCAGATTTACTTTAAAAAAGAGAAAATTCAAATACATTCCTCTGAATTAAAAATTAGAAACGCAAAAGGCAAAGTCACAATTGACCCTGAAGAGACCCAAAAGATTATCAGAGATTACTATGAACACCTGTACACAAATAAACTAGAAAGCTTAAAGGAAATGGAAGACTTTCTGGCATTACACAACCTCCAAAGTTTGAAACAAGAAAAAATTGAAACTCTAAACAGACCAATAACAATCCAGGAAATTGACTCAATCATAAGAATTTTCCCCACCAAAAAAAGCCCCAGATCAGATGGCTTCCCAGCTGAATTCTACAAGACATACAAGGAGAAGGTGATACCAATCTTATTGAAAGTATTCCAACCGGGTTCGGTGGCTCAGCCTGTAATCCTAGCACTTTGGGAGGCCAAGGCAAGTGGATTGCCTGAGCCCGCGGGTTTGAGACCAGCCCAGGCAACCTCATCTTTACAATAAATTAAAAAAATTAGCTGGGCATGGTAGTGTGCGCCTGTAGTTCTAGCTACTTGGAAGGCTGAGGCGGAAGGATCGCCAGAGCCCAGCAGGTCGACACTGGGTTGGCCGTCCACTGCACTCTGGCCTGGGTGATGGAATGTGACTCCAACTCAAAAAAAAAAAGTAAGTATTCCAGGCAATTGAGAATGATGAAATTCTCACTAACCCATTTTATGAAACTAACATAATACTGATACCAAAACCTGACAAAGACCCAACAAGGAAAGAGAATTATAGGCCAACCTCCCTGATGAACATAGATGCAAAAATTCTCAACAAGATTCTAGCAAATCGGATCCAACAACAAATCTCAAGGATCACCCACCATGACCAGGTGAGCTTCATTCCTGGGAAGGAGAGTTGGTTCACCTTTCACAAGGCTATTAACGTAATTCAGCACATTAACAGATGTAAAACCAAGAACTATATGATTATATCATTAGACAAACAAAAACAACAACAACATGCTCTCTTTATAAGAACCCTTGAGCACCTAGGCATAGAAGGAACATTCCTCAAAACAGTAAGAGCAATTTATGAGAAAGCCACAGCCAACATTTTGCTCAATGGGCAGAAGTGGGAGACATTCCCCTAAAGAACGGGAACAAGGCAAGGATGCCACTTTCACCTTCCTGTTCAACATAGCACTGGAAGTCCTAGCCAGAGCAACCTGGTAAAAGAAGGAAATCAGGGGTATCCAAATAGAAAAAGAGGAAGTTACATTATCCTGCTTTGTAGATTATATGATTTTATACTTTGAAAATCCTAACCTGATCTCAAACCAGGTAAATTGGGGACCCAAGTGAGGCCCAAATTTTGCCTATGCAATTACCATTTGTATACCCAATCCTGAATTGTACCACACATCTTTAAAATAAAAATTTTTAAAAAGAAAAGAAAATCCTAGGGAGTCTGTCAAATGCCTCCTCGCACTGATAAATTACTTTGGTAAAGTCTCGGGGTAAAAAAGTCAATGTGCAAAAGACAGTTGCATTTTGGCATTCACCTAACCAGAGAAATACAGGATTTTTACAAGGAGAATTACAAACCACTGCTCAAAGAAATCAGCAATGACACAAACAAATGGAAAAACATTCCATGCTTATGGATTGGAAGAATTGATATTGTCAAGATGTCCATTCTACCCAAGACAATCTACAGATTCAACGCAATACCCATCAAATTACCAATATCATTTTTCTCAGACAATACAGAAATTCATATGGAAACAAAAAGAGCAAGAATAGCCAAAACAATCCTCAGCAAAAAGAACAAAGTGGGAAGTATCACACTTCCAGACTACAGTAGCCAAAGCAGCCTGGTATTGGTACAGGAATAGGCATATAGATCAATGGAACAGGAGAGATTCCAGAAGCAAAAACACAGTCTCTCAACCAACTCATCTTCAACAGAGTCACCAATAACAATCACTGGAGAAAGAAGAACATATTTAGCAAATGGTGCTTAGAAAAACTGGCTAACCATTTGCAGAAAAATAAAACTGGACCCCTACATATAACCATAGACAAAAATCAACTCAAAATGGATCAGAAACCTAAAAATAAAATCTCAAGCTATAAGAACCCTAGAAGAAAATGTAAAAGCCATCCTTATACACATCAAAGTAGGCAAAGAATTCTTGACTAAGTCTCCAAAAGCAAGTGCCATAACAGCTAAGATAGACAACTTTCCATCAAACTGAAAAGCTTTACACAGCAAAAGAAACCATCAAGAGAGTAAGGAGACAACTCACAGAATGCGGGGGGAGAGGGGGAATGCAAATTAAACATCTGACAAGGTCCTCACATCCAGGATCTAGAAGGAACTCAAACTAAGTGAAAGAAAAAAAATCCCATTAAAAAGTGGGCAAAGGACATGAACAGACACTTCGCAAAAGATGACATATAAGCAGCCAACGGACACATGAAAAAATGTTCAGCCACACTAGTCATTAGAGAAATGCAAATGAGATACCGGCTAGCTCTAATAAAGATGGCCATGATTAATAAGTCAAAAAACAACAGATGCTGGCATGGGTACAGAGAAAAGGGAACGCTTCTACACTGTTGGTGGGAATTCAGTCTAGTTCTTCTATGGATATCAGTGTGGAAATTCCTTAAAGAACTAAAAATTGACTTTCCATACGATCCAGCAATACCTCTCCTGGGAATATACTTGGAAGCACTTGTACACGCATGTTTATTGCCACTCTATTCACAATAGCAAAAACACTGAACCAACACTACTTCCCATCAAAAGCGAACTGGATAAAGAAAATGTGTTATATATACATGATGGGGTATTATGCAGCCATAAAAAGAACAAAATCATGAACTTTGTAGCAAATTGGATGGAGTTGGAGACCATCATACTAACTGGTCTCCAACTATCACAGAAACAATGGACTGAATACTGGCATGTTCTCACTCATAAGTGGAACCTGAACAATAGTCACATTAGCACAAGAGAGAAATCAGCAGTTGCTGGGCACTACTAAGGGAGAGAGGGAGGGAGGATGGTGGAGCGCACGTAGCAACACAGAAAGTATCTGGTCCACTAACAAGGAGAGTGAGGGCCAGTTAGAAGCTCAAAAGTCACCTGCATGCAGCCAACTTATGTAGTTAATTCTCACTTATACTTCACATTTCTGTTAAAAAACAAAATTTTGAAAATAAAAGATTTTAAGAAACTTAGATGCATATAAACTCAAGATTTGTGATTTAATACAAATAGTTATTTTGTATAATTTCATCAAGGATATTCTTAAGTGAATCTTGCTTTTTTTATTTCTTTTTTTTTTTAAACTACTCAAGCCCAGCATAGAATCTAGTGACTACTATTAAGTTTAAATCAATAGCTTTCATTCATGGTGAAACACCAGCAGTTTTTCCCACTGTGGTGGTTCATTTTATTTGTCAATTTGGCTAGATTGTGGTGCCCAGTTATTTGATCAAACACAAATCTAGATGTTTCTGTGAAGGCATTTTTTTTAGGTTAACATTTAAATCAGTAGACTTTGAGAAAAGCGGATTCGACTTCATAATGCAGGCAAGCTTCTTCCAGTCAGTTGAAGGTCTTAAAAGAAAACACTAAATTCCTCTGAGAAAGAGGGAATTCTGCCTGCAGATGGCCTTTGTAATTCAGACTGCAACATCACTTTTTCCCTGGGTCTCCAACCTAATGGTCTACCCTGCGGATTTCAGACTTGTCAACCCCACAACTACATAAGCTAATTCCTATCTATCTATCTATCTATCTATCTATCTATCTATCTATCTATCTATCTCTATCTATCTATCTCAATCCATCTGTCATCCATCTATCCATCCATCCATCCATCTACTATAATGTATATACATATTGTCCTATTCTTCTCCCTCTCCCCCCCCCCCATCCTATTGGTTCTGTCTCTCTGGAGAACTCTGACTGACATATCCATCATCACTTTTGCAATATCATTGCAAATGTCTACACAATGAAAAAAGGCAAATAGCATCTTAGTATTATAGTGAAAAAATATTTTTTGATGATACAATGTTGCAAAACTACTTTTGACCTCATGGTCCATAGAAAGGGTCCTGGAGGTTTCCAGAGGTCCACAGCCCACACTTGGAGAGCCATTGTCCTTACCCTTTTCCTCCTGACGTCTCTGCAATCTCAAAACTTCATGATGAAGCAAATAACTGACCTCTTTATCAAACCTGATTAGCAAGAGAGGCTTCAAGTCTTTGAGAAGAAGACAACAAGGTCATCCTGGTACCTCCTCCCCCACCCCCAATTGTTTTGATTCCTGTGAGAAGCAATTCTTGAGCTGTGCTGCCAGACCATCTTTCTGACACCATTTCCCCCAAGTGCCCTTGCTTCAGAAGGTTTCTCTGATGATCCTTGTGCTTTAGGTATAAAAACCATGTATATTTTACTTCCATAAATTACGATAAATTGAGCCATCATCAGATGGGAACAAAGCAGGACATGCTATTTGTGCCTTTTCTGTCCCCTCAAGACACAGCACAAGTGGGATGAAGCTGGGAAGAGGCCGAACAGGTACTCCTCCTGTTGGCTGAGACCTGAGGAAGTCCTGGACCAAGACCAGGCCACCTCAGGGAGAAGGAGAAGGGGGAAAAAGTTCTACAGTTGGTGATAGAACTGCTTCCTTGCCCGGGGGGGAGCTTTAACATTCAAGTTATTAAATAAAGCAGCCCATCTGGCAGTTGGCTATGAGAAGCAATTCATACCATTGTAAATGGATTAGTGAAATGTAATTCCTTTCACATTTCAGTTTCAATTATTCCAAATGGGTGCACAATTTTTAATGTTCAGGAATTGTTTTGAATGTCTGTAGAAATACAAAAGTAAATATGTTTCCTGTTTGGAGCTCTGAAGAGTGTTTTCCATTCTAGTTCTGTTCCTCTTTGCCTTAGCCCACTTTTTAGTGCCAGGTAGACCAGCTGCCTCATTTGAGTATGAGGAAGGGAACTCCTTTGTGTTCATTAAGATGTAAAGATTTGAAATGCCAGGAAATACTGGAGGAGGAGCTATTGTTGTCCTTAACCAACACTTTCAAGTGGTGATTCTGACAGGAAGCTGGAGCAGGTGGAGTGAGAGTCCATGCCCCCAGAACCTGAGTCTATGGAACTCCTTGAAGATGGATAATCAACAGGCCCAGCAGCAACACCTTTGGAGAGTATATACACCTACCTGAACTCTGCAATTAAGGGGCATAGCATGGCATCCAAAGAGCAATCCTCAGAATGATCATGAGCTTGAGGTGCTAATATGAGTGGCAAGCAGCTGAGCCCAGCTTGTCACCAAAGGATGGGATCACCTCAGGGCAGCCTTTCCCACTAGAGGAGCCATTTTGCTGCTATGCATTGGCACACTTTTATACACTTGGTCCTTTAGCTCAGCGAGTGCCGTGGTGGTCAGCATTTGCTGCCATTTACACAGGAAGCGTTTAACAGCAGCAAATAGAGGCTATGAAAGTCAAGTCCAAACACAATAATTCTATGGATTGTAGCTGAAGAAAAAAGTCTCCCTTTCAAATGTGGTGTTGGGGAGTGAGAGAGGAATGTCAGTTTTTCCTGGGAAATCATGACTCCACAAATTTTATTCATAGTAGCTTTAGGAAAATACAAAAGTCATGTCAAGTAGAGAAAAAGGAAAGCAACGAGAAACAAAGCCTGTTTGATCACAAAGGCAAGGAAGAAAGGCTGCAGTCATGGCGGGGGTGGGGGTGATCATCACCATGTGAGGCCAAGAAATGCCATGTAGATATTGAAGCTAAACACCCGGGGAGGGGGAGGGGAAAGGGCAGCCATGGAATGACTGACCAGACCCACAAGCAATGGTGCAAGGCAGGGCATGTGCACATTCCTCAGCCAATGGCTGCTGGCTTAAATCACTTCAAGAAACATGGTCTCCACCTGGGGTTTAAGTACCTGAGAACCATCCCTGTATCTCCACTCCTGCCTTCATGTACACATCTCTATTGCATTTGAGTTGCCAGTACTCACCATCAAATACATCTAAAATGTCCAACTTAAGCCAATATATTGGAAAAGTCATCAATTGCCAAGGGTTACACAGAACCTGGAACCTAAATCTCTCCAGGCTCCTCAAGCAAGTGTCTAACTCTGATTCTTTTAATTATTGAAAATCCCAGATGCTCCACATATAAAGAGATTAACACGTGCTCCATGGGACGAGGCCTAAGAAAACGCAATTGCTCTGTAATTTCTAGTCTTAGTTCTTTATTTCAAAAGACTTTATTTTTCTAATGAGTTGAGAAGCATCTCTGGAAGTCTGAAGGAGTAACTAGGTATTTTGTCCCAATACTTCATCTCTGCACCCTAACTACAAAAAGTCACTCTGTTTTATTGTCTAGCTCCTGGCCAAAGAACAAAGTGGAAAGAGCACTTTGAGGTTGTATCTTCCTATTTTAGAAATTCTTAATACTTCTTGAATGACCATTACATTGGATGATAAAGGAGGTTTTCACAGCCCTCACCTAGTAGGGCCATCTCTCTTTCCTACATGTGGGATCACTCAGAAGAATCTCAGGTGAGGTTTCTTCTATTTGTATTTCAGTGTTAAGCAGGAAGAATGGTGAGCTATGCCTGACCAATATTCTTATTATATGTCAAAGACCCCATGAACTCTATAAGAAGGAAATAGGCAATGGGAAAAAAGAAACTGGAGTTTCAGGATTGTCATTGTGACCTGGAGTTTGATTGTAATAGCCTGTGATTTCATGGTAATGCAAATAACAGGCATGAGGGAAGAGCGAGAATGAGAGAACTTCAGAGATAAGAGTAACTCATTTAAAGTCAGAATGAGGCAAAGGCCCAGGATATTGCATGTTTTTTCAACTTTTGTTTTTATATTCCAGTCACAGCTGCCAGTGGGATTCATTTTAAATGCATACCTAACTCCTTACAGAATGGAGCTTGCCGTAATCAGATAATTATAATTTACTTATATAGGAGTAAATATGGTCCAGTTAAATGATGCAGACTAGTCATCTAAACTGCCCAGTCACTTTCTTTCTATCTTTTGTATGCAGTGAGTCTTTGTGTGTGTGTGTGTGTGTGTGTGTGTGTGTGTGTATGTGCATCTGCATGCACGTGCAATTTCCATGTTTGTATGAGTGTGTGTTTCTCCAAGCAGTGACTCTGCCCCATCACTTGTGCTAATACTGGTGGGTGCTTTAAAGAAAGAGATTAAGCCGGGTGTGGTAGCACGTGCCTGTAGTTCTGGCTACCTGGAAGGCTGAGGCGGAAGGATCGCCTGAGCCCTGCAGGTGGAGGCTGCAGTGGCCATGAGCATCCCACTGCACTCCAACCTGGGCGGCAGTATGAGACTCCAACTCAAAATTTAAAAAAAGAAAAATATAATTCAGGTGCTATAGGAATTTTATTTTATTTTATTTTATTTGAAAAAGCAGAATTTATTAAGAAGACAGAATAAAAGTTCCCACAGTGGGAGGGGATCCCAAGGAGTTACACTCTAAGAATCTTTTAAATGTTTTCATAGTGTTAAGAAATA